>VXAD01003954.1:2592-20096 GCA_013399195.1 Dicrurus megarhynchus | reverse complement strand
TTTGGCCAGAGCTCGGGTTAGAGATACCATTCTCAAGGATTGGGATGGGGTTTGGTGTGATAAATCCTTACCCTGATGGGACGGTTGGGATTGACATCGTTATGGGTTGGCTTTTCCCAGAGGTCCGGTCACAGATTCAGCATTCCCAAGGATTGGGATGAGGGTTTGGTGCAGCACCTGGTCCTGTATCCCAATGGGGCGGTTGGGATGGACATCGCTATGGGGTTCCACCACTGCAGGTTCTCCATGGGGTTCCACCACTATTGGTTGTCTTTGGCCAGAGGTCCGGTTACAGATCCCATTCCCAAGGATTGGGATGGGGTTTGGTGTGATAAATCCTTACCCTGATGGGACGGTTGGGATTGACATCGTTATGGGTTGGCTTTTCCCAGAGGTCCGGTCACAGATTCAGCATTCCCAAGGATTGGGATGAGGGTTTGGTGCAGCACATGGCCCCTCATCCCAATGGGATACTTGTGTTTGCCATGAGGTCATCACTGTTATGGGTTGGCTTTGCCCGGTGGCACGGCCATCATTCCGACATCTCCTTCCAGCATGGCCATCATCCCAACATCCATTATTCCAGCATGGTCATCATTCCAACATCCACCATCCCAACATCCATCATTCCAACATGGCCATCATTCCAACATGGTCATCATTCCAATATCCATCATTCCAACATCCATCATTCCAACATCCCTTCCCACCATGGCCATCATTCCAACACCCATCATTCCAACATCCATCATTCCAACATCCATCATTCCAACACCCATCATTCCACCATGGCCACCATTCCAACATCCACCATTCCAACATCCATTACTCCAACATCCATTACTCCAACATCCATCATTCCAACACCCATCATTCCAACATCCATCATTCCACCATGGCCACCATTCCAACATCCATTACTCCAACATCCACCATTCCAACATCCACCATTCCAACATCCATCATTCCAACATCCACCATCCCACCATGGCCATCATTCCGACATCCACCATTCCAACATCCATCATTCCAACATCCATTACTCCAACATGGCCACCATTCCAATATCCATCATTCCAACATCCATCATTCCAAAATCCCCTTCCAGTGTGTCCATCATCCCTTCCACCATGGCCACCATTCCAACATGGCCACCATTCCAACATCCATCATTCCAACACCCCCTTCCAGCATGGCCTGGAAATCGCTGTTTCCTCAGCCCAGCTTCCCGAAATCCCCCGAAATCCCGCAGCTCCCGGCTTTGCCACTTCCCACGTCATCTCCCAGCCCCCTGGTCATTAATTAGCTCCAAGGGAAGCGATTTCGGAGCCCAAATCCGGCCGGGAGAAGGAGGGGGAAGGCGAAGCTGTCAATGTTTCCGAGCGGTTCCTCCAAAGCTAGCGCGGGGAACACAAATCCGGCTGCAATTAATCCCATTATCTTGGGAAGAGGGTTGTCAAAAACCGGGAATCCGGGCGGGATAAGCCTTTGGGGGAGTTTAAGCTTGGACAGGCACCAGCTCAAAGCCGGTTTTGAGGGAGATCGGAGTGACAGGGAAATAAAGATGGGAGGACTCCAGCCTGGGGCAGGAAAATCCAGGAATGATTAATCCACCGCCCTTTTCCTTGCGGAATGAGACAGAAATATCCCAAAAAGGCCTCGGCAGCAGCTCCATGCCGTTGCATTCCCTGCAAAGCCCAAGCCAGAGGCCGGGAGTGGGATGGAATGTGGGATATCAGCGTGTGTCCCCCCGAGGATCTGCATCCTGCCCTGCGGAGCTGTGTTGCGTCCGAAGGATCCTTCGGGAGAGGCGTTTTGGGGCAGGAAAGCCTTTTCCAGCAAGCCAAAGGGGATGAGGTTGGATTCCAGAGCCGGAGCATGGATCGGGAATGTTCCCAGTTCCCTCAGCTTCTCCCCTTGGCACCCTTTGCTGGCAGAGCCCAATTCCCAGGATCTCTGATTGAGGCAGCTGCCTCGGATCCTGGAAACTGGGAAAACCCTTCCCAGCAGCTCCAGATCCCGGGAACGAGACCTGGAGTGCTTCATGTCCATCTTTTCCATCCCGAGTTCCCACCAGTACACGGACGGAGCCAGGGAGGAGTTTGCATGGAAGTGCTTCCTCGGGAAGAGCAGGCCAGCAGGACAACCCTTGGAATTTCCTCTGAATCCCTGTTTTTAGCCCAGGAGAGCGCGGAGAGCTGGGGCTGAGTCGGGATGAGCAGGACAGGCACCTCCTCAGCAGGGATTGGAAAACTTGGGAAGTGCAAATCCTGCTCAAGGAGCGGGAAAAATTCCATCCGAGCGGGAAAAACCTCATCCGAGGGCAGCCTCTGCTCATGGGGATGCTCTGCCCGCTCCAGGGGCAAAATATTCCTGGATTTCTCCCCTAAAATTGGCTCTGACCCCTGTGAACCTGCACTGGAAATCCTGGGAAGTCTTTCCAAACGGGATGAGCCCCTACAAGTCATGGACACTCCGGTTTCCAACCCCTCCTTCCATGGAAAGTACAGAAAAAACCCTTCCTTCCATGGAATGCATGGAAGCTCTGCCCACTTTGGTGAAATAATCCTGGATTTCTCCTCTAAAATTGGCTCTGATCCCTACTAATCCACATTTGAAATCCTGGGAAGTTTTTCCCAATGGAATGAGGCCTCACGAGTCGCAGATTCCAACCCCTCCTTGCAGGGAATGCACGGAAGCTCTGCCTGCTCTGGGGGCAAAATATTCCTGGATTGCTTCCCTAAAACTGGCTCTGATCCCTATTTACCCATATTGGAAATCCTGGGAAGGTTTTCCTAACGGGATGAGCCCCCACAAGTCATGGACACTCCGGTTTCCAACCCCTCCTTCCATGGAAAGTTTGGGAAAAAACCCTCCTTCTGTGGAAAGTTTGGAAAGAGCTCCCCCTTGCACGGAATGCACGGAAGCTCTGCCCGCTCCAGGGCTGAAATATTCCTGGATTTCTCTCCTAAAATTGGCTCTGATCCCTGTGAATCCACACTGGAAATCCTGGGAAATTTTTCCAAACGGGTCGAGCCCTCACGAGTCCCGATTTCCAACCCCTCACTCCACGGAATTCCCAGGAGCCGCTGCCGTGCGGAGCCCATGGATCAGCCCCGGAACGCAGCGAGCGCCAATCATTTTCAGCCGGGGCCGCGGCGCTGTTTGTGCGCGGGAATCAGACCATGAAATCCCTGGATACGGAGCATTCCCGCTCGCCAGCGCCCGGAGCAGCCGAGCCGCGCCGGGGCGAGGCGTTAAAAGCCTGGAAGCGCCGCTCGATGCCGTCCCCGAGGCGGGCGCGGAGCCCCGAGCGCTGCGGAACGAACGCGGCTCCCGCCCGGGGGAGAGGCAGGAGCCCCATGCTCAACCCCCTGACCCTAATTCCCAGCCTGGAATGGTCCCCATGGAATCTGATCGGAGCCGGATCCAGGCGGCGGCAGGAACGGATCCAGTCCCGGGATGAGTTCCCGACTCCCCGGGCTGGGATTTCTCCGGTGTGGATGGAGAAGGTGGAAGCAGAGGAATGAGGGGTGGATTTTCCCTCCATCCCGCCCCATTCCCAGCGGGAAAAAAAGGGATTTGGGGGGTTTTTAAGTGATTTTTAGGATGAGCAGCTCCCAGAATTCTGGGATGGGTTGGAATGACCTTAAACTCATCCCATTCCGTGGGAAACCTTCCGCTATCCCAAGCTGCTCCATCCACCCCGTCCTGGAGCATTCCCAGGGAAGCAGAACCCTTGGAATGCTGCCCCCAAATCCAGGGAAAGACCCGAAGCTACAAACCAAGGAAACCACGGCAATTCCTATGGGATTTATTTCCACGCTCCCCCTGTTTTCCTTTCCTCGGGAAGCCGAGCGGGCTTGGCTCCCAAATCCAGGGGATTTTGGTACCGAAGATCCTCAAATTCACAGTCGGGAATTGAAGTGGATATTGCAGCCAGAGCCGCTTTTTTGGGAGCTGCTCCCGCTCTTCCCGGCATTCCCAATATATACAGATTCCATCTTTTTACAGGTAATAATGTACAGCCTATTTATAATCCAGGGATTTTCTACCTCTAGGGATTATCCACACACACACACAGGGCCCGGCCCGCTCCTCCTGATGCCGGGAACCAGGAAAGTCCCACCGCTCCCTACTCTCCTTTCCCAGCAGAACCGCTGGATTTGGGGGAAAACCCCGCATTTTTTCCCGTTTTTTTTTTTTCCTCACAGCGGCTGAAGTGCTCCCGGGAATTTGGGGGATTCCTGAGGTAGGAAATTCGGGAATTCCAGGTGGGAGCTCCGGCGGGGTCACAGCGCCAGCGGGAGCTGCCAGATGAGCAGGGAGCTGTCGGCGGCTCCGGAGTGGCGCGCGGATTCCGCCCGGAAATCCCGGTACCCACGGCCTCCAGAGACGATGGCCACGGAGGAGATTTCCTTGCGGGGCGAATCCCGGGAGCAGGGCCGGCTCCGCACCCACACGTCGGGATCGTCGGCCAGCTCGTAGATGGATCCGTCCTCTTCGGCGTGTCCCGGCGTTCCCGGCGGCGCTTCCCGCACAGAGAGCAGCTGCCCGGGCAGGTGGGACGTGGAGCGCAGCCGGTATTGTAACAAAATCCCTTTTTTCCGCATTTCCCGGGGCGGGAGCCCCTCCGGATCTGGGGATTTTTCCTCCTCGCCCTCCTCATCCTCGTCCTGCTCGGCCCGGAGGGCGTCAGGGGCCAAAGTGCTCAGAGCCAGCGCCAGGAACTGCACAGGGCCGGCGTGGCCGTTCAGGGACACCATGCCCTTCCCTGGAAAACAGCGGGATCGGGATGGGAACGGGCTGGAATGGGCTGGGAATGGGCTGGGAATGGGCTGGGAACAGCCTGGGATTGGACTGGGAATGAGCCTGGGAATGGGCTGGGAACTGGCTAAGAATGGGCTGGGAATGGGCTGGGAACTGGCTGGGAATGGGCTGGGAATGAGCCTGGGAATGGGCTGGGAATGAGCCTGGGAACAGCCCGGGAATAGGCTGGGAATGAGCCCAGGAATGGGCTGGGAATGAGCCTGGGATTGGGTTGGGAACAGCCTGGGAATGGGCTGGGAATGAGCCCGGGAATGGGCGCTGTTTATTTGGGAACAGCCTGGGAACGGAAACAGCGGGATCAGGCTGGGAACAGCCTGGGAATGGGGCTGTTTCCCCGGGAATGGGCGCTGTTTTTCCGGGAATGGGCCCTGTTTCCCTAGGAATGGGTGCTGTTTCCCTAGGAATGGGCGCTGTTTCTCCGGGAATGGGCACTGTTTCTCCGGGAATGGGCACTGTTTTTCCAGGAATGGGCACTGTTTCTCTGGGAATGGGCACTGTTTTTCCGGGAATTGGGCGCCGTTTCCCTGGAAGGGCTCCGGGGCTCACCGGTGATTTTCGGGATGCCCTCCAGGCGCGGCACCGGGAGCAGGACGATGATTCCCAGATCCGTTCCCACCCAGAGGGAGCCCTGGCACAGCAGGAGGCTGGTGACACGCACGAGCTTCTGCCCTGGAACGGGAACGGGAAAAAAACTGGGATCAGGGAGAATCCTGCGGCCGAAGTCCCGGCTGGTCATGGGGATTCCATAGGGAGCGGCCTCTGGAATTCCCGGCAGCTCCGCAGCGAGTGGGAAGCACCGGGAAGATGAATAAATGAAAAGAGGGGGGGGAAAAAGTGGGAGAAAAGCGAGATTCCCACGGGAAATGAATATTTTATGGCAAGGACTTAGCGCGGAGTCGGGAAAGCGATAAATCCAGGGAAAGCGATAAATCCAGGGAAAGCGATAAATCCACGGAGCTGCTGCTCCGGAGCGGCTCATTAAGGAGCTGCCACATTCCAGAGGGTGAGAGAGCAGGAGCTCAAAAGGGATTTAATCCCAACGCTGCTGCCCGGGAACACTGGGATGGGAGGGATATCGGGATATTGGGATGGGCCCGGAAAAAAGAGGGAAAAAGGGGAAAATCAGGGAATTACATGAGTCTGGTGCTCGGAAGCAATGGAGGGATTATGGAGCATCCAGGGATGGGATCAGGGCACAAAGCTGGGATCCAGGGATGGGATCCCAGGGATAAAAATGGGATCCAGGGATGGGATCCGACGGATAAAAATGTGATCCAGGGATGGGATCATGGGATAAAAATGGGATCCAGGGATGGGATCACCAGGATAAAGTTGGGATCCAGGAATGGGATCACGGGACACAAAGTCGGGATCCAGGGATGGGATCCAACGGATAAAAATGGGATCCAGGGATGGGATCATGGGATAAAACTGGAATCCAGGGATGGGATCACCAGGGTAAAGTGAGGATCCAGGGATGGGATCACCTGGATAAAGTTGGGATCCAGGAATGGGATCACAGGACACAAAGTCGGGATCCGGGGATGGGATCCCAGGGATAAAAATGGGATCCAGGAATGGGATCATGGGATAAAAATGGAATCCAGGAATGGGATCATGGGATAAAAACGGAATCCAGGAATGGGATCACCAGGATAAAGTGAGGATCCAGGGATGGGATCACCTGGATAAAGTTGGGATCCAGGAATGGGATCATGGGACACGAAGCCAGGATCCAGGGATGGGATCCCAGGGATAAAAATGGGGTCCAGGGATGGGATCATGGGATAAAAATGGGATCCAGGCATGCGATCACCAGGATAAAGTGAGGATCCAGGGATGGGATCCCAGGAGAATTTCGGGATCCAGGGGTGCCCCAGGGACACAATTCCCGCCTGGCTCCATCCCTTCCATCCAGGAAACTCCAGGCCCAGCCCTTCCCACCTTTCCCCAGCTCCCTCCCTGCCCCGTTCCCTGGGAAAGCTGCGGATCCCGGTGGAACCCCCTGGGCCGCCCCATTCCCGAATTCCCCATGGATCCATCAATTAACTCCTGCCCCTCGTTAGCGCTGATTGGGCTCTCACCGGGCAGCAGGAAGATCCCATTCCCGAATTCCCCATGGATCCATTAATGAACTCCCGCCCCTCGTTAGCGCTGATTGGGCTCTCACTGGGCAGCAGGAAGGTCCCATTCCCGAATTCCCCACGGATACATTAATTCCCCACGGATACATTAATTAACTCCCCTAATTGGCTGTTAATTGCTCTCACTGGGCAGCAGGAAGTTCCCATTTCTGAATGGATCCCATGGATCCATTAATTAATTAATGACCCCTCATTAGCACTGATTGCTCTCACCGGGCAGCAGGAAGATCCCATTCCTGAATTCCCCATGGATCCATTAATTAATTAATGACCCTTCATTAGCGCTGATTGGGCTCTCACTGGGCAGCAGGAAGATCCCATTCCTGAATTCCCCATGAATCCATTAATTTCCCATGGATCTATTAATTAATTCCGCTCATTAGCCATTAATTAGGCTCTCACTGGGCAGCAGGAAGGTCCCATTCCTAAATGGATCCCATGGATCCATTAATTAATTAATGACTTCTTATTAGCACTGACTGGGCTCTCACCGAGCAGCAGGAAGGTCCCAGTCCCTAATTCCCCATGGATCCATTAATTAATTTCCCTCATTAGCCATTAATTGGCTCTCACCAGGCAGCAGGAAGGTCCCAGTCCCGCATTAATGGGATCCAGGGAAAAATGGATCCCATGGCGGCTCTCACTGGGCAGCAGGAAGGTCCCATTCCTAAATGGATCCCATCCCTAATTCCCCATGGATCCATTAATTAATTTCCCTCATTAGCCATTAATTGGCTCTCACCGGGCAGCAGGAAGGTCCCATTCCCAAATGGATCCCATGGATCCATTAATTCCCCATGGATACCTTAATGAATTCCACTCATTAGCCATTAATTAGGATCTCACGGGGCAGCAGGAAGATCCCAAGCCCGAATGGATCCATTAATGAACTAATTAGCTACCCTCATTAGCCATTAATGAGGCTCTCACCAGGCAGCAGCAGCAGCGTGGTGCGCGTGGCCACGTTGGGGATCCATTAATGAGTTAATTTAATTAATCAGCGCTAATTGTTCACCGGGCAGCAGCAGCGTGGTGCGCGTGGCCACGTTGTGGATCCATTAATGAGTTAATTAACGATCCCTCGTTAGCGCTAATTGCTCACCGGGCAGCAGCAGCGTGGTGCGCGTGGCCACGTTGGGGATCCATTAATGAGTTAATTAACGATCCCTCGTTAGCGCTAATTGCTCACCGGGCAGCAGCAGCGTGGTGCGCGTGGCCACGTTGGGGATCCATTAATGAGTTAATTTAATTAATCAGCGCTAATTGTTCACCGGGCAGCAGCAGCGTGGTGCGCGTGGCCACGTTGTGGATCCATTAATGAGTTAATTAATCGGCGCTAATTGCTCACCGGGCAGCAGCAGCGTGGTGCGCGTGGCCACGTTGGGGATCCATTAATGAGTTAATTTAATTAATCAGCGCTAATTGCTCACCGGGCAGCAGCAGCGTGGTGCGCGTGGCCACGTTGGGGATCCATTAATGAGTTAATTAACGACCCCTCGTTAGCGCTAATTGCTCACCGGGCAGCAGCAGCGTGGTGCGCGTGGCCACGTTGGGGATCCATTAATGAGTTAATTTAATTAATCAGCGCTAATTGCTCACCGGGCAGCAGCAGCGTGGTGCGCGTGGCCACGTTGGGGATCCATTAATGAGTTAATTAACGACCCCTCGTTAGCGCTAATTGCTCACCGGGCAGCAGCAGCGTGGTGCGCGTGGCCACGTTGGGGATCCATTAATGAGTTAATTAACGACCCCTCGTTAGCGCTAATTGCTCACCGGGCAGCAGCAGCGTGGTGCGCGTGGCCACGTTGATCTCCTGCAGGTGCTCCAGGGTCTCCGTGTGGAACAGGCGGATGGAGGCGCCGGCGGCGAACGCCATCCAGACCCCGCTGCCCGCGCGCACCATGCGCGTCACCGCCGCCTCCGGGTGCGCCTCGAACCTTTGCTGACGGACATTCCCAACATTCCCAACATTCCCAATGCTCCCGACATTCCCGCGGCATTCCCACCACTCCCCCAGTTCCCGCTCGCGGGAGCTGCTGGGAACGGGATCTCTGCGGGAATGGGATCTACCTGGGGTTCCCACGGAGATCCCTTTCCCAGAGATGCCATTCCCAGGGATCCCATTCCCAGGGAGAGAGATCCCGTTCCCAGAGATCCAATTCCCATGGATCCCATTCCCAAAAATCTCACTCCCATGGAGATCCCATTCCCACGGAGATCCCATTCCCAGGGATCCCATTCCCACAGATCCCATTCCCAGGAAGTGATCCCATTCCCAGAGATGCCATTCCCATGGAGATCCCATTTCCAGGGATCCCATTCCCATGAAGATCCCATTCCCACAGATCCCATTCCCACAGAGATCCCATTCCCATGGAGATCCCATTCCCACAGATCCCATTCCCATGAAGATCCCATTCCCACAGATCCCATTGCCAGGGAGAGAGATCCCATTCCCTGAGATCCCACTCCCATGAAGATCCCATTCCCAGGGATCCCATTCCCACAGATCCCATTCCCATGAAGATCCCATTCCCACAGATCCCATTCCCACAGAGATCCCATTCCCATGGAGATCCCATTCCCACAGATCCCATTCCCATGAAGATCCCATTCCCACAGATCCCATTGCCAGGGAGAGAGATCCCATTCCCTGAGATCCCACTCCCATGAAGATCCCATTCCCAGGGATCCCATTCCCACAGATCCCATTCCCATGAAGATCCCATTCCCACAGATCCCATTCCCACAGAGATCCCATTCCCATGGAGATCCCATTCCCACAGATCCCATTCCCATGAAGATCCCATTCCCACAGATCCCATTGCCAGGGAGAGAGATCCCATTCCCTGAGATCCCACTCCCATGAAGATCCCATTCCCAGGGATCCCATTCCCACAGATCCCATTCCCATGAAGATCCCATTCCCACAGATCCCATTCCCAGGGAGAGAGAGATCCCACTCCCATGAAGATCCCATTCCCAGGGATCCCATTCCCATGATGATCCCATTCCCACAGATCCCATTCCCAGGGAGAGAGATCCCATTCCCAGAGATCCAATTCCCATGGATCCCATTCCCAGAGATCCCATTCCCAGGGATCCCATTCCCAGGGAGATCCCATTCCCACAGATCCCATTCCCATGGAGAGAGACACCATTCCAAGAGATCCCATTCCCATGGAGATCCCATTCCCACAGATTCCATTCCCAAGGAGATCCCAAAAAATACTTCCCAAACCAGGGACAAACAGGGAATTACAGGTCCCATCCCCATTCCCGTTCCCATTCCCGTTCCCGGTTCCCATCCCCGTTCCTGCTTCCATTCCCATTCCCATTCCCATTCCCATTCCCATTCCCGTTCCCGTTCCCATTCCCATCCCTGCTCCCATCCCCGTTCCCGTTCCCATTCCCGTTCCCATCCCCGCTCCCATTCCCGCTCCCCTTCCCGTTCCNTCCCCGTTCCCGTTCCCGTTCCCATTCCCGTTCCCATCCCTGCTCCCGTCCCCATTCCCGTTCCCATTCCCATTCCCATCCCTGCTCCCATCCCCATCCCCATTCCCATTCCCATTCCCATCCCTGCTCCCGTCCCCATTCCCGTTCCCGTTCCCATCCCCGCTCCCGCTCCCGTTCCCGGTCCGTGCCTGGCTCCGCAGCTCCGCTGTTCCCAGCACGGTGACGACGTTGTCGGAGCTGGCCCAGAGCGACTCCTCCAGCGCCAGCAGCGCCCGCACCGGCCCCGATCCCACCCGGAGCAGCCGCGGCGGGGAGTCCGCATCCCATAAACCCTCTGGAGCACAGGGATAACAGGGAATGGGATCAGGGAATGGGATCAGGGAATGGGCACCGGTCCCGATCCCACCCGGAGCAGCCGCGGCGGGGAGTCCGCATCCCATAAACCCTCTGGAACACAGGGATAACAACGGGATAACAGGGAATGGGATCAGGGAATGGGATAACAGGGAATGGGATAACAGGGAATGGGATCAGGGAATGGGATAACAGGGAATGGGCACCGGCCCCGATCCCACCCGGAGCAGCTGCAGTGGGGAGTCTGCATCCCATAAGCCCTCTGGAACACAGGGATAACAGGGAATGGGATAACAGGGAACGGGCACCAACCCCGATCCCACCCTGAGCAGCCACAAGGATCCTGCATCCCATGAACCCCATGGGAATGGGGTAACAGGGAATGGGCACCAGCTCCAATTCCACCTGGAGCAGGGATCCTGCATCCCATAAACCCCCTGGAACACATGGATAACAGGATAACAGGGAATGGGATAAGAGGGAATGGGATAAGAGGGAGTGGGATCAGGGAATGGGATAACAGGGAATGGGCACCGGCCCCGATCCCACCCGGAGCAGCCGCAGGGATCCTGCATCCCATAAAACCCCTGGAACACAGGGATAACAGGGAATAGGATCAGGGAATGGGATAACAGAAATGGGACCAGGGAATGGGCACTGGTGCCGATCCCACGTGGAGCAGCCGCGGGAGGGAGTCTGCATCCCCTAAACCCTCTGGAACACAGGGGTAACAGGGAATAGGATCAGGGAATGGGATAACAGGGAATGGGATCAGGGAACGGGCACCGGCCCCGATCCCACCCGGAGCAGCCACAGGGATCCTGCATCCCATAAACCCTCTGGAACACAGGGATAACAGGGAATGGGATGAGGGAATGGGATCAGGGAACGGGCACGAGCCCAAACCCCACCTGGAGCAGCCACAGGGATCCTGCATCCCATAAATTCCCTTGTAATGGGATAACAGGGAATGGGATGAGGGAATGGGATCAGGGAACGGGCACGGGCCCCAATCCCACCCAGAGCAGCCGCAGGGATCCTGCATCCCATAAACCCTCTGGAACACAGGGATAACAGGGAATGGGATAACAAACGGGGAATGGGATAACGAACAGGGAACAGGGTAACAGGGAATGGAATAAGAGGGAATGGGATAACAAATAGGGAACGGGATAACAAACAGGGAATGGGCTAACAGGGAATGGGATAAGAGGGAATGGGACAACAGGGAATGGGATAACAGGGAATGGGACAACAGGGAATGGGACAACAGGGAAAACACGGAACACTCGGCATGCCTGGGAAGCTCCGGGTGCAGCTCCGGGTGTCCCCAGAGCCCCCCCCAAAGGGCCATTCCCGCTTCCCAACATTCCCAAAATTCCCTTTTCCTGCTGCAGACGGCGCTGGAGCAGGGAAGGAGCGGCCACCCGCACCCCTAGGGCTCCTTGGAAAAGCCCAAATCCCCCTTTTTTAATGGATTTACTCCCGAAGAGCCACTCCAGGCCCGATCCCGAGGGTCTGGGAGCAGCTCCCAGCCGGGATCGGGATGAATCCAAAGCCAACGGCTCCAATCCGTCGTTACTCTCCTTCTCCTTATTCCCAATCCCTGTTTTTTTTTAACCCAAACCCTGATCCCAGGGATAAAGAAGCCCTTGGGATGCTCCAAGCCCTGCCCCCGGCAAATCCCGATTTCCGGGGAAAGGCAGCGATTCCAGGGAAGCTTTTTCCCTCCCGAAAAATCGGGATGAGGTTAAAAACTCAATTCAAGCTCGTTAACGTCCCTTTAATTGGCTCCCACCCGTAATTTGGGAAAGGGGATGGGCACAATCCCAAAAATCCGAACTCGGTGGAATTTGGTGGCTCGGGATTGAGCCAGGTGCCGCTTCCCGGAGCTTTTCCTGGAGAAAACCCGGGATTCCATCCAACCACGGCCCGAATTCCGCAGGATTCCAGGCGCTTTCCCACCCCCTAGCGATGAAGAGGAGGAATTTCCCAACCCAGGCCAGGAATTCCTGGGAAAGAGGGGCGGCAGCGAGATGGGATCTCAGCCTGAGCCAAATCCGGGGAAAACAACACCAAAACCACAGGAACAAAGGGAATTTTCCACATGGGCAGGGTTGGAGGGGACCAACTCCATCTCCAGCCCCAAAAAAGGGGAATTTTGGGAAGGCAATTCCCATTCCTTGTGCATCCCACGGCTGGATCCCGCAGCAACCCCTCTCCAGGACCATTTTCCCAACGTTTTCCCCCAAAACGAGTTGGCTTTGGATCCACCACAGGAAAATCGCATTTTCCTGCCCCGGGGCTGCCGAGGGAAGGGGAAAATATTTGGAGGAAAAAAAAAAAAAGGGAAAACCGGGGATTTCTCCCCATTTTAGCAGCAGAGGAGCTCTCGCCCTGCGGGATTCCCGGGAATCCTCACCGCTATTCCTGGGAAAGGCGGCCACGCTCCCGTCCTGCAGCCCCGCGAACAGGAACTCGGGGCTGTGCTGGAGGCACAGGATGGGCAGCATTCCCGGGATTTTGCAGCTCAGCAGGCACGGCGTTCCCGAGTCCACGCTGCCGTACACCAGGAGGCTGCGGAGCGAACGGGGCCGGGAATTTCGGGATCACCCCCCCGGCGAGGAGCGGGGACGGATTCGGGAGAGGAGCCAGGATCCGGGATCTCACCTCCCGTCTTGCAGCCCCAGGCACACAGTGGGATGCGGGGGGTTGGGGGCCGGATCCGGGGCCATTCCCGGCTCCGCGGGATCCTCGGGATGCGGCTCCGGGATGAATTCCATGCACAGCACCGGGGCGGGCACCGGGAAGGATTTGACGGTGCGGGGCACGGAGCGGTTCAGGGAGAAGATCTCCACCTGCCCCCCCGCCCCCTCCTGCCCTCCTCCCACCTGCGGGGCGGGAAAAGCGGGAATGAGCCATCCCGGCATCCCAAAGACCCCAAATCCCGGGAATCCACGGGGGGTGCCGCTCACCCAGAGGAAGCCCTGGGGCAGGGAGGTGCTGACGGCCGAGAATCCCAGGAGCGAGGAATGGACGGGGTTGTGGACGGCGGCTCCGAGCTGGGGAGAGCATCCCAAGAGGCCGGGGGTCAGTGGGAATCCCGAAAAACCCGGATTTGGGAGCAATCCAGCTGCCATTCCCGACTTTCCCCCTTGGATTCCATCAATTCCTGCCTTTCCAACCAACTTTTCCAGCCCCTCCAGACTGGCATTTGTGTGTTTCTCCCCCGAAACGATGGATCAGATGGAACAGGGATGGAGAACCCAAATTATCCCAAACAGGGAATTTGGGATTCAGACACAGCCCAGCTGCTATTCCCGATTTTCCAGGCTGGATTGCCCCAGTTCCTGCCCTCACACCCAACTTTTCCAGCCCCTCCAGAATGGGATTTGTGCTTTTCTTCCCCAAAATGCTGGATCAGATGGAAAGGGGATGGAGAACCCAAATCATCCCAAACAGGCAGGGGACCGGTGGGAACCAAAAAATTGGGATTCAGCCATGGCCCAGCTGCCATTCCCGACTTTCTAAGGTGGATTCCATCAATTCCTGGCCTCACACCCAACTTTTCCAGCCCCTCCAGAATGGGATTTGTGCCTTTCTTCCCAAAATGATGGATGGGAAGATGTGATGGAGAACTCAAGTCACCCCAAAAAGGCAGGGGGTCAGGGGGAATTTGGGATTCAGGAGCAATCCAGCTGCTATTCCCGATTTTCCAGGCTGGATTGCCCCAGTTCCTGCCCTCACACCCAACTTTTCCAGCCCCTCCAGAATGGGATTTGTGCTTTTCTTCCCCAAAATGCTGGATCAGAGGGAAAGGGGATGGAGAGCCCAAATCATCCCAAACAGGCAGGATGTTGGTGCAGACCCCAAATTTTGGGATCCAGCAGCTATTCCCGATTTTCCAAGGTGGATTCCATCAATTCCTGTCTTTCCAATCAACTTTTCCAGTCCCTCCAGAATGGGATTTGTGCCTTTCTTCCCAAAACGATGGATGGGAAGGGAAAGGGGATGGAGAACCCAAATCACCTCAAACAGGGAATTTGGGATTCAGACACAGCCCAGCTGCTATTCCCGATTTTCCAAGGTGGATTCCATCAATTCCTGCCTTTCCAACCAACTTTTCCAGCCCCTCCAGAGTGGGATTTGTGCCTGGCTCTCACCTGCAGATCCAAGGCTTTGGAAAAGGCCGGAATGTGGCAGGACAGGATGGGACACCAGAAGGGAGCTTTGCTCTTCTTGTCCTCGTCGGGACAGAGCCAGCCCGGCTGGTTCTCCTCCCCTGCGGAAAACCGGGAACGCCGGGATCAGCCGCGCCCCAAAACCCCTCCCCTGGGGCTCCCGATCCGCCCTTTTCCTTGGATTCGGGATGCGCCTCGTCCCCTTCTCCGAGTTACTGCAGCACGGTGGCAAAAAAATCCCCCAGAAACCAAATAAATGGGAAAAAATTCCATCCGGACGCGTCCCCTCGCACCGGGCTGGGATGCGTTCCAGCTTCCAGCTCACGGAGAATTCCCAGATTTAAAAAAAAAAAAAAATAGGGAAAAGCCAAACGCCAAGTGTTAAAAACCAGGGGATCCCCGAAGATTCCAGCGCTCCAAGGGAATTCCAAATTTTCGGTGTTTTCCTCCATGGAACTTCCCTGAGGGAGCCGGGATGGGAGCAGGGATCGGGGATGGGGTGGGGCCTCCCTGATCCATCCCATTCCATGGAAAACGGGGCAGCCCTGGCACCGGGATCCCGCTCCAGCCTGGAGATTCCAGCCAGGAGCAGCAGATCCCAGACACGGACCCGGAAGCGACAATTCCCAGAAATTCCAAAAGAACCGAACATTATCCGGAGCCTCCCCAAAACCTTCTCCAGCACCTCCCAAAACCTCCAGAACATCCCAAAACCTCCAGAACATCCCAAAACTTATCCAAACTCCCAGAATCTCCTCCAAACGCCTCCAAAGCATCCCAAAACCTTCTCCAGAACCTCCCCAACCTTTTCCAACTCTTCCAAACCTTCTCCAGAACTTCCCAAAGCTCCAAAACCTCCCCAACCTCAAAAAGCTCCCAAACCTTCTCTAGAACCTTCCTCAGAACCTTCCCAAACCCTCTCCAGAAGCTCCCAAACTCCCAGAACCTCCCCAAGCTTCCCAAATCCTCCCAAACTTTCTCCTGAAGCTCCGAAACCTTCTCCAGAACATCCACAACCTTCCCCAAAGCCTCCCAAACCTTCCCCAGAACCTCCCCAAACCTTCTCCCAAATCTTCCCCAAAAGCTCCCAAAACCCTTCTCAAAAAGATCCCAAACCTTCCCCGAACTTCTCCAGAACCTCCTCCAAAACCTCCTAAACCTTCTGCCAAATGTTCTCCAAAAAATGCCAAAACCCTTCAAAAGCCCCCAAAAACCTTCTCCAGAACCTCCCAAAAACCTTCTCCAGAACCTCCCAAACTTTCCCCAAACCTTTTCCAAAACCTTCCCCAAAACCTCCCAAACCTTCTCCAAAACCTCCAAACCCCCAAAACCTCCCGAAGCTTCCCTAGAACCTCCCAAACCTTTTCCAAAACCTTCCCAAACCTTCCCCACAACCTTCCCAAACCTTCTCCAAAGCCTCCAAATCCCCCAAACCTCCCAAACCTTCTCCAAAGCCTCCAAACCTCCCCAGTGTCCCAGACCTTCTCCAGAACCTCCCAAACTTTCCCCAAACCTTTTCCAAAACCTTTTCCAAAACCTCCCAAACCTTCTCCAAAACCTCCAAACCCCCAAAACCTCCCGAAGCTTCCCTAGAACCTCCCAAACCTTTTCCAAAACCTTCCCCAAAACCTCCCAAACCTTCTCCAAAACCTCCAAACCCCCAAAACCTCCCGAAGCTTCCCTAGAACCTCCCAAACCTTTTCCAAAACCTTCCCAAACCTTCCCCACAACCTTCCCAAACCTTCTCCAAAGCCTCCAAATCCCCCAAACCTCCCAAACCTTCTCCAAAGCCTCCAAACCTCCCCAGCGTCCCAGACCTTCTCCACCACCTCCCAAACTTTCCNACCTTCTCCAGAACCTCCCAAACTTTCCCCAAACCTTTTCCAAAACCTTTTCCAAAACCTCCCAAACCTTCTCCAAAACCTCCAAACCCCCAAAACCTCCCAGACCTTCTCCAGAACCTCCCAGACTTTCTCCGCCACCTTGCTCCCGGTTTCCCCCCTTCCCCGCGGGGCTGGGACGCGGCTGTTCCCGGGAGCAGCGGGACTCACGCAGGCCGATCTTGGCCAGGTGCAGCCGGTTCACCCAGGAGATCTTGCTCAGGGGGTTGGGGGTGATGAACACCACCATGACACTGATGGGGCGCCCGGACCTGCGGGGACACAGCCTTCAGCCTCCTCATCATCCTCCTCCTCCTCATCGTCATCATCGCCATCCTCCTCATCCTTATCTTCAGCCTCCTCCTCATCCTTATCTTCAGCCTCATCTTCCTCCTCCTCCTTTTCCTCCTCCTCACCATCATCATCCTCATCGTCCTTCTCATCCTTATCTTCATCCTCCTCCTCATCACCCTCATCTTCCTCCTCCTCTTGTCCTCATCCTTATCTTCAGCCTCCTCATCATCATCGTCATCCTCCTCATCCTTATCTTCAGCCTCCTCCTCATCCTCATCTTCATCCTCCTCTTCTTCACTCTCATCTTCCTCCTCCTTCTCCTCCTCATCTTCATCCTCCTCATCCTTATCTTCAGCCTCCTCCTC
>VXAD01003953.1:1404936-1452929 GCA_013399195.1 Dicrurus megarhynchus | reverse complement strand
CCTCAGCGCAGGCAGGTCCGGCAGCGCCGCCCACCCCGCCCGGCGCAGCGGGGCCGGGCCGCAGGGCGGGGCCGGGCCGCGGAAGCAGTTCCGGGCCGCCGGGCAGCCATGGCGGATGAGGAGGAGGACGTGCCGGTGAGTGGCTCCGGGGCTGCCCTTCCCGGGGATCCCCAGTCCAGCCGCGGGCGGGGGCGCGGCGGGAAGGGGCCGAGGCCAGCCGGGCGCTGACCGCGGCCTCTCCTGCGCTGTGCCCGTGTAGTTCGAAGAGGACGCGGAGGACGCCGGCGGGGGCCTGGACGGCGGGCAGGGCAGGAGGAAGAGGCTGTTCTCCAAAGAGCGTGAGTCGGACCGGGCCAGAAGGCCCTGCCCAGCGCGGACGGGTCACTCAGCTGAAACTCCGAGCTCACAGCTATGGGGGCCCAAAACTCACTTCTCCTTAGCAAAGCAGCGGCTTTCCTTCTGAGCCTTGGCTGCAAGTGGCAGAAAGCTGCCCTGTAGACCCCCCTCAAAAATACTGCTAGTGCATCCTCTGAACCTAGCTGTGCCCAAAGTCAGCTGCGCTGTCAGTGTGCAGTGCTTTGTAGCCTAAATGAATATTCAGAGATCCTGTCCTCAAGACACGCTTTTCTGTATGTACAGCACCTGGCTTTTGTTGGCTTCTGCTTATTTCCTGTATGTTTCCTCAAGAATTGCCCTGCCTGACAGACGAGAGTGCCGTCCTGGTGCAGGAATGTGCAGGCTAGTGAGCTCTAACTAGATGTGTGCAGCACTGAATGGATGAAAGAAGCCTCATGCTGAGTGGTTTTTTGTGCAGTAAGGTGCATGATGTATGGATTCGGGGACGACCAGAACCCTTACACAGAATCAGTGGACATTCTTGAGGACCTGGTAATAGAGTTTATCACAGAAATGGTAAGTCAGCTCTAGACATCATGGTCAAAACATCCTCACCTAAACTTTTAGCCTTCTGAAGGTTAATACCTCTGACTCAAATGCTGCATTATTTCAGGCTCCAAACTCATGGCATTAGTAGGAGAAACGTAAACTTGGATTTTGTTTTTCCAAGGTTAAAGCAAGATTTATGCATCTTGCTTCATGTGGATTTGGAACACTGAAGTCCTTAAGTGGCAGTTAGGTTAGTATTGTAGGAGGGGAAATACCCATCTGACTTTGGGGTTCACTGTGGCATCACTGTATGTGCAGCTGACAGAAGATAAGGCTCAGATTTGAAAGTCTGTCAACTTTCTGTGTTTGCCCAGTGTCTGTACATGGATTAGCTCTGCTCTACAAAAGAAATGCATTCTTGGGCTGAAGCCGTTACTTTTTCAGATCTGGATACTGTTTCAAAGTATCCAAACATTCCCCTTTCTTTTGAAAGGTTGGTCTTGCCTATCCTTATCAAAATGCCCTACACTGTCCTTTGATAGGATTACCTCATATTGCTTCCAAGTTGTGCCTTATCTTCAGGCATTCTGCAGGCTGGGTGTCCTATATGTAATCTGGCCTTAGTTCTGATACCATTATGTGATGTATATATACATGTGGTATGTTCAGGGCCTAAGTGACAGGCAGCTGGGGACAGCAGAGTAAGTCCATGGCCAACTGGTAATTTCTCTTGTGACTAGGATGATGGTGCCTAGAACCTGCAATTGCTTACTTTTTTATTATAAAATGACAGGAAATAAAGTGGAATTGAGAGCTTAAAAAACCACCATGGCAGAGGAATGCTGCTGACTTTTTTTTCCCCCTCTACCAGACACACAAGGCCATGTCCATCGGGCGGCAGGGTCGGGTACAGGTTGAGGACATTGTCTTTCTAATACGCAAGGACCCCCGGAAGTTTGCCAGAGTTAAAGACCTCCTAACTATGAATGAAGAACTGAAACGAGCCAGAAAGGCCTTTGATGAAGCAAACTATGGGTCGTGATTCTGTGCACAAGCTGCACTGGGGCATTATTTGGGCACCTGCTGCTCAGGAAGAAGGAAGATCGTGTGTGTTGTTTGGAAGGGTTATTCGGGACGGAGGTCACTGCTGGGATGTCTGCCCTCGCTCCCAGCCTTTTCTGAGGAATATTCAAGCAGCTGAAATGTTACCTGATTGTATGCGGTATACTTAGGTATTTTTATACCATTTGATGAAATAACAAAAAAAAAACTGTAAAAATTCTTGCAGGGGCAGGAGTCTGTTTGAAGTAGGTCTGTGTTCAGTCAGATGGCTCGAGGGCTGATGATTCATGATTCTCTAAAATAATGTCAGTTGTCACTGGGTATTCCTGTGACAGGAAACCCAGAAAATGGTTATCTGTGTAAAGACCTTAAGCCCAAACTACTATCAAAGTTGTGCTCTTTGCTCTGTATATGCTTTTTGAATAAAACGTAAGTTTGTGTTCATGTTTCACAGCTCAATGTCCATTGATAAGTTCATACAAGGTGGGTAATACAGGGGGTTTAGCACTTCATAGGCTATGAAGGTTATTTTTGTTTGCTTTTATTTTCTACCACTACTAAGCCTAAAAAATTGAACTTAGCCCACTCGTGATTTACTTGTACTACTTATTTGTAGCCCTTCCATACTGCTGTTATGCAGCTACTCTGTACTAAACCAGATTCCTATTCTTCATTTTAATTTTTTTTTTCCTTACTACTTCCTGGTGATCCTGATTGTGGGAATTAGTTACAAGCAAGAGCCTGGCAGACACCACTAAGCCCATCGCTTGTTCTCACACTATGGGGTACCTGTGCCTTACACTGCCAAGCAGGCAGAAATTGCACTTAGATTTAAAAGATTTGGGGACAGTGAGAAACATGTTCGTCAGGAGTTTACTGTTGCAGGCCACAGCTGTGCTTTTCCCTACTTATGGAACCGCTCAGGGGAGGTAGGTTCAGTTAATTCCTCATTTCAGAACAAGGATAACAAATGCTGAAACAGCAATAATACTGCACATCAAGGCTGTCCCCTGTACAAGGAGCACAGAAGGAAAGGTGTAAGGCTTAGAAAGGTGTTGGCACGTCTTTTGTCCAAAGCAGCAGTAAGTGATCGGCTGCAGCCTTCTGCCATGGATGGTAACTATTTGCACTGTGGATTTGACAGCAGCATTTAACATGTGGTCAAGCAGTAGAGAGGGGACTCTGAGTAAGGGTAACAAAGTCACTGTTCCTGGACAAGGCTACATAAAAGGATGGAGACTATTCAGCTATTTGGAACATCATTAAAAATGTAAAAACCAGCCATTTAAAAAAAAGCTGTTTTACAAAAACATAATAAAATGATTGCTACTTTCTTAACAGAATTCAGAACGTGAGTTACTGAGACACCATTAGGGTGCAGAGGGGTTTGCTTAATATAAAAACAACAAAAAACTAGAGTGACTTGACCCCTTTCCTCCTTCAAGTCCAGGGTCAGACACCTATTGCTGCAAAAATAGAATCAATATCTGTGTTCTCAGCAGCTTCTTTCCACACAGGGCCAGGGCTTCCTTCCAGCAGCAGCCGCTTAGGGGTCTCTGTTGTGCTTAGTCTGACATGTCCTGTATCAATGCTGGAATGTTCTTCCTGACTTAGAGACCCATCCTGGTAAGGTGGGAGGACGAGTGATGAAATGTTCTCACAGACCCCAAAAAGCTCAGGAGGCTTTTGCCCACCAGTCTGTAGAGCTGTCTTCAAGCGTGCAGATGATTTGATCCTCCTTCGGCCGAACCATGCCCCGAGGTGCTGCTTTGGCCAGCGCGTGCGTTGTGGCCCATACAGGAGGTATTTACGGACAGATGTTTTGACACAGCGCAGCTTTTTCTTCAAGCTTAAGGGGAGGAAAGTGCACAAAACAGAACTTTATCAGCTACTAAAGTGTTACTTCATTTGGAGTTTGGAGAGATTTGGTTATTAGCCCTCTCTATCATTTTCCTTATCATACCAAGGAAACAGAACAGCACCTTGTACAATAGTAGCCAGGGCAGTCTGAATAAAGACAGCCCTTGCCTCATACAGTTGTTACCATTAAACATGCAGATGCTTTAAGTTGCATTTTCATCCTCCCTCTTAAGTATTGTATATTTGTTAGCTTTTTAAATCCTTTCACAAGTGACTGAAGCTAAACAGAATGCTCATGTCAGAGTGCCCAGTAACCTGAACTAGTGATCCTGTTTGAGTTTTAAAAGAATGGCTTAGACCACTGTGTTTCACTATACAAGAGCAAAATACATAATAATAAAATTTAAAGTGTTAGACTCAGAAATCCCACACCCATGCCAAACTACCTGCATCCTTGAGCCTCCACATGGTGCAGCCGGTTGCTTTTCAACAACTTGTTACGCAGAAAATAAGCTTCTGATCTGAATTTGTTGGTTTTGCACCAGAGAATAGCTTTTCTGAGTGCCTCTGAGAGCTCCCCAAATGATGCAGCTGTTTGGACCATCTGTACAAAAGATCCACTAAGGTGTGATTTTGCTATCCGAGAGGAAGGTGGTGCCGACTTTGCTTTAAAAGGTGTTGATGCAATGCTTGGGCCCTGAAACAAACAGTAACAGAAATTGTGTTGTAGAAAGATGATGTGTCTGATCCTTTCTGCTGGAAGGGAGCAGAATACAGGGATTTTTGTGAGAACATTCCTTATTTTCTAAGGATAATAGGGAAGAGCAATCTTGTTTTGTGGAATACAAAAAGAAGATAATTAGAATTTGTATTTCTATCTACTACTGACTTGCTCTCTGGTCATTTCACTTGACAAACAAACAAATGCCCAAATTCCTAAGCAGAAGTAAGTAGTGATTTTCTGTGCAAAGCTAACACACTACCTTAGGTTGTTAGACAGGCAAAAATAAGGCAGGAAAAGGGGAAATTTTCAATCAGGGTTATCGTGTTTCAAGTGTTAAGTGTCTTTAAAACAACAACAAAAAAACTATTATATAAAAAAAAAAAACAAACCACCAACCTAATATGTAAAACAATATCATACAAACCTCTTGTGCTGGATGTCTGGATGGCCTAAGCAAACTCTTCACATCAAACCCTGTGTGCTTCCCTATAGGCAGAGAGAGAGGAGAGTATCCATTACCACACCAACACAGTTTTATTTCTTTGCACGGAGATGCCACAGTGCTCTCGACAAGCTCCCACCTGTACTCAACATTTCCAGGCAGGCTCAAGGGAACTACACTCATTGTGCATTGCAGCTGGCAAGGAATGAAGAGCATGCAGAGGTTTACAGATGGCTGCAAAGGAGAACTTAATGGGTAAAAGCTTCACACAAACACCTGGATGGCTGCAGTCACTGGCCACAGCCGCGACTACAGAGGAAGACTTGGGCACTGTCCAGAACAGCAAGCACAAGATACTTGTATCCTACAGCCTCACCTACTCTTGTATGGACAGTGCCCTTAGCTTGTTATCTACACAAAATCAGGAAAGTACAAGTAACTATTTTCAGGACCTGTATACTGGATTCATTGCCTGCTTCTCTACAGGCTGTATCCTGTTTAAAAGAACCCCCCCAAAAAAATCATGATACTGACATTATCCACAGCTTTATAAAGGCAAGGGTACATGCAGCATTCTCTTCTCCCAAGGACAGGGAGTTTATACTAGAACCACACTGTGGGCAGTAGAAGTGCTTGGCCCTGTTGGACAGAAGTTGCAGTCAGTCTCTGAGGTGTCAGAAACCATTACACGGTGGCACAAGGCTTTACCTCTCCTGGCTGTGGGCACCACAACTGTCTCTCCAATGTCCACGGGGCACGGGATGCTATAGTTTTTCATGGCACTTGTACAGGTCTCAGATTTTCTCTTTTTCCCAACCTTTGATACTGCCTCTGGCATTGCTGGGAAGAGCTGCTTCATCCAGCTGGTAGACTTTTTGGTTGTAAGCATTTTAGCCTTTTGCTTCTTCGCCTCAGAGGATACATTAACTCCAAGGAAGTCGCTGATATCAGAAGGGAAGGTAAACCCCTTGATATAGGGCGTCTGTTGGGTCTCAGATACCAGATGAAGCATTGTCCACAACGCACCGTACAAGGCTGTGAGGGTCTGCAATACACACCTGTACTGAATCCTGAAGACAGAGGACAAAAAATATGGAGTCTCCTCTAGTAAAACCTTATGCACACTGAACAACTACCTTCAGCTCAGGTAAGAGATTCCAAGCTGCCCTTTCCCTATTTCCCCTCAGTACAAACTTACTTTTTTACACTCCATCACCCTGCTTTCCTTAAGTCTGAGCTTTAAGGAACTGTTCCAGACCAGAATGTAGAAGTGATTTAACTAGTAATTCCTGATCAGGAGCCCCTCTGCTTCCACAGAGTTTTGCTGAATGCCACACTTGGAACCCATCAGGTTCTTGGGTCATATCCAAATCAGTTGTCATTAAGTCTTCCCACCAAAGCACCCTGTACCGACTTAAGCCAGATGCCACAGAATTGCCTGCTCTATGTTTCCTGGAGATACAAGATTTCTTGTGCCAAAGAAAGTTCTTCTAACAATGCTGTTACTCCTTTAGCTACAGACAGCAGTTATTCTCCCAGACTGCGAGAGACCAGAACACCAATTTCCCTGGAAAACTCAGCAGTATAATACAACATGTTTATCCCAGCCTTTCCATTTCAGCATGAGGCAGGACTTACTGCTTGCTGCACAGAGTACCAGGTGTTTGTGGCAGGCTGACACTAACAGTGTGATTTCATTAGAGCTACATACAGTTTGCTAAGATCCAAGAACAAAGCCTTCCCTAAGAGCATGTAAGAAGTCTCCCCCCACTTGTACAACACTGCGGGTGCTAGAATCAAGTCCAAAAACATGGAGGGACCCTCCCTTCTCCTCCTCCCAACTGAATAAAGCTCCCCTTAGCAGCAAGGCCTAATTACAAGTCCTTCTTCCTGACAAGCACATCAAACAGACAGACACAAACAAGACAGACTTTTGAACACACAAACCAGAGCCGGCTCAGGAGCCCCGAAGCCACAGTGTTCAGGAGTATGAATTCCTTCGAGCAGAGGTGTTTAACGGACAAGCTGAAGATTACAGCAGTTAAGGTTTAAAAAAAATAAACAGCATGTAATGAGACTTGCTGAACACACCAACTAGAGGCAATTTGCAAGGCAGTATCCTGGAATAATCTGGGAGATGAGTATCCAAATTTTGGATTGCTCAAGGCCAGAACAGCTGCCAGCCAACAGCCTAAGGTTCCTACATAATAACTTGAAAATAAGGTGTTTGGCTATCAAAGAAACTTCAAGTTGCACAAATGAATTGCACAGTTGACTCCATCAGCAATACGGGGGGGGGCCTGCAGCAGACACAGTTTTGGTCTCATGAGGTGCTACTGGTGAACTCTAAGAAAGTTTTTATGGTGAAAAAAGGATACAGAAAAGCTTTACAGCAACAATCCAGTAGACGTAGTATGAGCTTGCAGCCTCCCAATACCTTCAAAGCCACTGTTTCCAGCATAGGCTGGCTGGGAACCAAGCACTCTGCATGGGCTTCAGATGCACTTTTCCTGTGTTGATACAGGGATGAGGAGTTGGTTATCATCTAGCATCCTCCTCCTTTAGCTCTGCAGATGGAGTTAATGGATAGTACAAGATGTAGGACCATGATACTTACTTGGGAATCAGTTCTACCAGAGTTTCCAGGCTGCCCACCAGATTCATTTTCCATAGGCGCTTCAAACATTGTTCTACCTAGAAAAAAGAAAACCCCTTTGACTAGTATTTTGAGAGACTGAGTGCCCTGGTCTAAGAACTGTCACGATATTAAATGGCACCTTCTTCTTATCAGTTTAACAGCCCCAACTGCAGTTTTGTATCATGGGATGTTCTGGGATGTTTCTGTATCTGCACTGTGATGAAAAACATCCCTTCATCACTCTACTGAAAATACGGAATTAAGTGAAGGACTGGAGTAGGCCGTGTTTAATTGGTGCTGTATGGTTTCCTCTGCTGTATACAATGGCCTTTAATACTGGCTGTCAAAAGGAAAACACATAAACAAATCAAGAAGGTAAGCACCATTCCTGCTCGATTTCAAAACAGTTATATGAAGATGATGACAACCCTTTTCCTGGAAAACTGACAATGTGTTCACTTTTCATCTTAAAACAGAAAGTATCTAATAAAGTAGGCTAGGATTATTATTCCACCCTCCCATTATCACAATTAGTTGAGAATGATGTCCCTGTATTACTCATGTATTCAGAGGTATGGAATTGTACCTACTTCAGGTCTCAGCGTGAGTATTGGAGACCAGGGCTGGAAAATGGAAACTGCACTTGCTGCACAGAGCCAAGAAACCCACTGGGCTCAGCTATGAGAGGACAAAAATGGACCTGCTCCCAAACATTTTTTTGCACGACGCTCCGGGCGCCGAGTGCTACTCCAAAGGCTTTTCAGGGAGTGGTAACAAGGAGCCGGGAGTACCCAGCTGCCGGGTCCCTGCCGCCCAGCCGGGGTTGGTGCTCACCTGCTGCAGGGCCAGGTAGGGCCGGTGCCGGAGCAGCCTGCTGTGGTACACGTAGAGCACGGCGCGCAGGACGCGTCCCTCGGCGGCCAGGCCCGGCCCCGTCAGCCGCTTCCCGGCGATGTCGCACCGCCGCCGGAGCACCGACAGCAACCTCACTGCGGGCGAGACCCGGGCACCGCCTCAGCGCCGGGCACCAGCACCGGGCACCGCCTCAGCGCCCGGCACCGCCTCAGCGCCCGCCGCCGCTCCGGCCGCGCCTCCGGCTCCCACCGACCGACCACCCACCGCAAACGCCCGGGAGCGGCTTCAAACACCCCCCACCCCCCCTCGGCACCGCGCCGGGACCTGCGGGGTGTTGGGCCGCCAGCGGCACCGTGGCGCTGTTGGCGGGCCAGGGCACGTCCAGCCGATTCCAGGGCGCGTCCCGCCCGTCCCACGCCGCCCTGGGCGCCGCCATCTTCGCGCTGCGCGCGGCGAGCCCCACAGTGGGCGGGACCATCCGGGCGGGCCGGCGGGGAGAGTCGAGGGCCGGACCAAGTCACCCCGCGGGGGTGCCTCATGGCCCGGGGCCTGGCGCTGATGCATTGCATTCCCAAATGCCATAAGCGAGAATGGAAATAAGTAGAAATTATGAGTGTTATTCACACTTTCTAAACCTCGCAATTCTCCAGTGTGTGCCTCGGGAGCTGTGGCCGTTGGGAACCAGCCCGGCAGCAGCTGAGCTGCCCCGTGAGGCGGTGCAGGGGTGTTCCTGGGGGTGACCCCACTCCCCAGTCTTGCAGCTGTGCCCGTCCCATGTCACACACCCCCCTCAAAGTGCTGGAAAAGCTGCGTGATTGGCTTCACACCAGGAGCAATTCATATCCGAACTAGAGGATGTAGTCTTAAGATGCACCAGGGAAGGTTCAGGATGGACATTAGGAAGAATTTCTTCACAGAAAGGGTGATTAGACATTGGATTGGGCTGCCCAGGGAGGCGATGGAGTCACCATCCTTGGGGGTGTTTAAGGAAGGACCGGACGTGGCACTCAGCGCCATGGTATAGCTGACACTGGTGTTCGGTCACAGGCTGGACTCGATGATCTCAGAGGTCTTTTCCCGCCCAGCTGATCCTGTGATTGTGTGATATCGGCGTTCTGAGCAAGGAAGGCCCTTGCTGCCCACATTCCGGGTACCCGCCTGGCCGTCCCGACAGCTCCATGCTCCCAGCCCCTGCTGTTGGGATTTGCCATGGCAGGGACAAAGGGCCACTGCCAGGTCTGGGATGGATGCACGTGCCCCATGGGGTTGATTGCTGCAATTTATTAGTGTTGTTGGAATAGTTTCCTATCAAAAAGATTGTTGTGGTGTTCTGAGTTCTCCTCCCTCAAGTACAAGACATTTCCAGCCTGTTTCCCTCCCTGCCTGAAGTTGAATATACTTTTCCTACTTGCAAACATTGGCATTCCAGCTGATATATTTGTTAGAAACAAGGGAGTTAAATTGAGCACAATTTTTGTACACTCTTATCTTCTCTCTATTCCATTTTGTTGTACGCTTACTCTGTTCTTTTAAGAAATCTCATGCAAATACAGATAAAGTCATGTCCCTTTAAAAGGACAGAGCAAAAATTGGCATTAATGGTTGCACCTGTAGGGAAGAGTGATAAGAGCAAACCAAGATAAAAGACTGCTGTGAGCACTTGCCTATCCTAGAAAAGGGAGTGTTCAACTCCCTAGGCTAAGAGCGGAGGTTAGAAGTGAAAGGAAAAATGGAGCCTCCAGAGTGTGAGCAGGGAATCACGAAGGTCTCTCTAGCTGAGCTTCTGAGGTGTTTTGAACGTCCTGTAAGTGAGGAGCAAGCCTGGGCTATCTGCTTTCAGTGTTGCAGAAAAATAGAGCAGTTGGCTCAGGGGCTGTGCCCACCACTCCATCCTATATTCATAAAAGGTTCTGGGAGCATCTTTATCCATGCTGATGGTACTGCTTCCTTCAAGGTCTACCACAAATCTGGTAAGAGCATCAGTAGCTGCAGATGCCAAGGGCTGTTCCTATAACAGGCTGAAATGTGCGGACAAAGTAGGGAATTTTCTTTTCCCCTGCTTTTTTTTGTTTTTCTTTTCCCCTCTCTTTTCTCTTTATGTTGTCATGGAGCTATTCTCCTGCCTATACTTCAGTTCAGAGGACTGTAGATGGGTGGTAATACAGCTGTATGATCTACTAATTTCTCTAGTAGTGCTCTGTTGAATCATTTGGTTTTAGGGAATAGCTGTGATTAAAGCCTTCTACCACTTATGTTATTTGAAATAAATAGTCTGAGGCTTTGTTATATGTACTGCTCTGTTCATCTTCCAGCATATGGTTCCTTTGTTATGGTAACTCTCACAGCAGATTATGATTGGTGCTTTCTCTTTTTTTGGTCACTATGTGTAGCCAGCAAGTGGTAACGAGTCTGTGTTAGGAAGGGCTTGGTTGGGCTGCAGCAGAGGTCAATGCTAGGCTAACTCTTCAGGGACTAGAGTGGGTAGTAAAGACTAAAGACAATGATCCTGTGCCTTCCCTGTGGTTGGCTATCAATTGGCAAACAACAAAATGCAGTAGGTGTTACTTTAGGCTAATGCTCACAATAACACGAGTCTCCTATGTTGCTTTCCAGGACTCCCCAAATACAGGCCTACTTTCCCCAGGTGGGACTGACTGTAGTCAGAGGAGTTAGTTACCTTATTAAAAAGAATGCTTCCTGTTCCCCTCTCTTGAGAAGGGTTCTAAAAGCTGTTTATCAATGCCTGTACAGCTGTCTTTCTCCCCTGATCCTTGTTTTTCCCTTTCAGATGTTGGCAGCATTCAGCAGTCAGAGGACAAGGTAAGCCTGTGTCTTTACCTTCATTATGTTTGCAGATATAATCCTGTTGTAGTAGAAGGCCAGCTCAGGAGATGCAGATGTCTTTGGAAACTCTCAAAGTGCTTAAATTTGCTGTGCCCTGTGAGAGTGACTCCCCTGGAAAAGGAAACAAAATGCTTGGACTGAACTCAAGTAAGACAATGGGACTGGGAAACAATGTGGACAGATGCTGTCTACTGTGGAATAGGCCAGAGTCTTGTTGTCTTAATAACAGATATCTTAGGGCTGCCAATTAAAGCCATTTAAAAACTTTTAACCAGCTTAAATGGAGGGCATCTCTCATCCTGAGAGATGTGCTCAGTCCTCAGGAGCAGAGGAGGGTAGTGGAATGGCGGAAAGTGAGAGCTGTGATGTTCTCCACAATGCTTTGTGCTGCATTGCTTCCTTGGTCTCTGTCTGCAGCTGTTGGAGTACTTGGGAATGGTGATCTATGAAGCCCTGGACTGGGGGATTGACAGCCAAGCAGAGCGGGAACTGAGTGATCCTTTGGAGAAACTGCTGTGCCTTATGTTGAAACTGGATGACAAGGCAATGAACCCACCAGTCACCCTGCAGGATGTTATCAAGGTTTCCTTCTTCCCACTTAGTAAATATAGCAGCTTTAGAGGAGTTGATGGAACAGTGCTGTTAACCAAGAGGCAAGACCATTTCTGGGAAAAAGCTGGGTGGGCTGTTGGAGGACACAGAGGGAACATTGGCTTTCCCATCAGAGGGAAAAAGCAAAACCATTTTAGGGGTTTGTAAGTGCCCATGGAAAAGAATTAAGAAGGAAGACTGAGCATGGCTCTCCCACAGCTATGTCTACAAAATCCTTCTGTACCCAGTCTCCAAATTTAATACCTAGAACACTATGGATATTGAAAAAACTCATTTTCCATAGAATTCAGCTTCTGCAAAGGCTGGGATTTGAATTTCTCAACTCAAACAAATATTTCCTTCTCAGCCGTAATTTAAAGGTATGAGAAACTTTCCATCCCTGTGTCTGATCAGGGCAGGGAAAACGAATAGGGCAAGTGACTCCACCTGCTGTGGGTTGTTGTTCTTTGAACTGGAGGCTTCCCCTTTCAGGTGCTTGTTTCAAAGCACACCTTATGGAAAACAAGATATACAAATTACACAGCTACTTCCATTATTGTGCATAAAAGATTGGACATCTTCCTTCTTTGTTCCTCTGTATCTTTGTAGCGGGTTCAGTTTGTTAACAAGGCAGAAATGATGGAGCCCTCTTAAATAAAAACCCAAACTATGCTAACCCATGACATTCTGCAATAGAAAAAAAATATAAAGGGGCAGTGAAGAAGTTGATTTTTTAACCATGGATTGAGGAAACTGAATCTTGCTTTATTCCGTCCTACCATGTTTTGTTTTTTTTTTTTAATTTCAAGATCTCTTTTTAAATAGCTGCACTTCTTTCAGGCCTGTGAGGAGCATTTGTCCAGGCCTTCTGAGGCTACCAGCCATTATGAAATGACTTGTAGGAGTCTGTTTACTGAATATATGGAACTTCAGAAGCTTGTGACCATCATCCAGACCTCCAAAGAGGTATATTTAGGATTACCCTTTAGCTGCTATTCCCTCTACTGTCACACATTCACAGGTTCTAAAGTAACCTTCATATTGCACTAGAAATGGAGCACATGGATGAAGGTCTGTTTTCACAGTCTGAATAGCTGCTGTCTCTGCACCATTTTTATTTATCATAGCATTTGAAACATTAAGTGTTTGGAGCTTCTAGGCTTTTCAGATAAACATTAGTAATTTGTGCTGGGTAGATAGGAAATCACTGAAGAGTCTAGAGTAATGACCTCATGTGCTTGCTTCTCAGAGATTGAGAAAAATGGATGTGGAAGATTGGATGGAAAATCCTATTAAAAAGAAGAAAACCCATGGTGTAAGGGATTTATTTTCTTCATTATGGGGGATTGGGTTTTTTGGTCAGTATTGGCTCTCTGAGGCTTTCTATTGATTCTTCAATGAAAAATAGAGCTTGAACACAAATTAAACTGCTTAGGTTGTTCAGGAGCCTGAGTAGTTAAAGACTTGTTTGCAAAACAAGCTGGGGAGTGAACTTGAAGTTAAACTATTTCATATGTCAACCTCACATGGACTTCTATTCTACCCAAAGATTGTCTTTGTGGTCCAACTTAAACCACTTCTAAAAATGAAGTTGGAGGCAGTCTTTGGGGTAGGTGCCCACAAGTAGTTACTCAGGCTGTTTCTACCCACAAATGAGCCCCAAATTCCAGCTCTTGGCAGGAACTGACATCTGCCAAAAGCAATCTGTTCCTTTCTCATAGCTGGACTGAAAACTCCCAGAAACCTGTTTTGTTGTTGGTAGTCCTGGGGTGGACTAGTTCACTGTTATTATGTGGGATCTCTGTTGGTCAGGACTGGCAGGGACTGAAGGCCAGTAGCGCTGTCCATCTTTGTGGTTGTGCAGCTCCAGCAGCTCGAACAAAGGGGTGAAGGAGGGTGAAGAGATGTCTCTCCTGCCTTCTGTGCACTGCGTTTCTTGCCTTTGCTTTCTGTCCTTCCATAGACATTGGACTGTGTATTTGGGGCAGGGAAAGCAACTTGCTGTGCTCTTTTCAAGGCCCTACACAGTCAGGGCTCCATCAGAAACAAATAGCTTCAGGCTGGAGCTCTGCCCAGCATAAACAAATGCTCTGTAGTCTGGAGTCTGTGGAGACAAACAGCAAGCCCCAAGAGACTTGTGGACTTGCTCCCTTTGTCTAAATAGCACTTGCTTTGAAGCGTGCTCAAACTATTCGTATGAAAATGTTTGTGAAATGTGTGTTTGGGCATATTCTCAATTTTGTGATCTATTAAAATAAACTGGCAAGCTATCTCAAACCACAAACTCATCAACTGCTATAGCTCTTTTCTGCAGGGAATACATGAATAAATACATGGGCTTTGCTGTGTGGCCTGAAGGCCAGTGTATTTGGCCTCTGCTCCTTCAGGAGACATGAATTCCAAAAGCTGGATGTCTGTTGCGAATCCTCTGCCTCTAGTTTCCAAGTCCTTAAGCACCGGTTGATTGCATTGCTCTGACAAACTCTTGAGTTTAAAATAACCAGGATGCCAGCTTCTCTGCAATCCCACAGATTAGAGCTGATGCCTTGAGTGGTGCTAAGAAGGTAATGTGCTCTATGGACCACACCTTTTCATGTTGACTGGTACAAAACAGGTCTTCTGAAATGCAGACCACAGCCGGACAGCATGCAGGGTTGTACAGTTTCAGCAGAGCTTATCTCTGCATGTCCCAAGTTGGTATTCACCTTGAAATCTAAGCAGTGAGACGTGTTAGAAACACAGCTTGCCACTCACCTGTTGAACTCAAGGCAATGGGTTTAGAGTGTTGTAGTATTTTGTCTTGTACTACGTAGGTTGTGGAAAGTTTAGGTGGCTTTTGACAATACAAGGGATGGCACAAATAGAATAATTGCAGTGATCCAGTCAGTAAGGAAATAAAAGCATGAGTGATAATGATGTCACCAACATCTGAAAAATGTTTTGGGTGTGCAAGTTGCTCTGAAATGGCCACCTGAAGGCAATTCTTGTCCCCAAACTAATGTGGCAATATTGCAGTACAGAAGTCTTTCTTCAGATCATATCTCTGTCAAGTTCAGTCACCATGTGAAATACAACTCTATAAAGTGCAAATGTCTTGGGATAAGCTGTTTCAAAAGTCTCTACACAGTATTAAATATAGCCTAGGAGATATGGCTAGTGTTTGGTCATTCTTTGAGAGTTCTAGTTCTCTGGAGTTGAGGTATAACTGTACCAAAGCCAGGCTAAAACAAAAAATGTCTCCTTGAAGGCAGCCATCAGGCAGAGCTTGCATAAGGCTCTTATGGTATTATACCAAGATATCTGAAGGGATAAGTTGAGAGAAGGTTTTTCATGCTGTAAGTAGAAAAGAGAGAGAAGCCTAAGTCAGATCGTTTGTTCTGAGGCAGTTTTCTAAAATGCTTTGCTTCCCTTTCACTGTTTATAATACAATGACTTGTTCTTACTCAATTTGCCACTGGGATCCAGATAAGCTGTTGATTTAGCACTTCCATTACAATGTTGTCTAAACATGCTATTGAGTTGATTTTTTTTTTTCCTGTCTTACCTTTTGTTGGGTTATACTGCATGCCTGAACATCCTCAGATACTAGTACAGAAACAGGATGAGCAGATGTCAGGGTTTTTAGCTTGTGTCTCCAGGCTGAGACTACTAACCTATGCTGCTGTTAAGTATGAGATCCCTTCCCACTTGTTGTTTTCTTTGGTTTCTGGGCACTTCAACCCTTGGTTTCTGAAAATGTTGAGGATTTTAATGGTAAGATCTGGGATTTCATTCCTAGTGTTTCCTAGGCTCAAGTAATATGAAAACACCCTCACACCTGGAGCACTTGCAGAAAGAAAATGTGTCTATTTATTTACTTGGCAGCAAAAGCTGTATTTTGCTGAAGTACATCCATAAAGTTAATGACAAAATTTGGGAATGAGCCTGATGAGCCAGCTACCAGTTTCCTCATTGTAAATTAACTTCTTTGGTACTGCACCCTGATCTGGAAGTGAGAAGAAGGGCATGTTAGGGACACAATTCTGTGTTTCTGAATGACTTCAGCTGCTAAGTGTGCCCTGTTACATGGAGGGAGGGGATGCTGCTCTGAGAGTTCTAGCCAGCTACTGACTTGGCCCTTGTTGGTTTCTCCAAGGCATCCCTGTGGCCTGATGTCATCTGTGAGCTGCAGACTGGCGTGAGGCTGCGCAAGGCCGCTGAGCGACCGCGGCGTTGTGCATCTCCAAAAGAACGTATTCGCTCTCCCTATGAGCTACTTTTGGATGACATTCAGCACAAGAGGTACACCCTGCGGAAGGTGAGTGACTGGAGTCAACCGACAACTTTGGAAACATCTGCTCTACTTCATTTCTGAGCAGTATGTGTTGAGACCTCTTCTCCAAAGGCTTGTCTTTCTCAAAGGTACACAACAGTTTCATGGAATAGACTCTTGCTTGCTTGCTCTTTCCACCTTGGACATTTGTGTCCTTCCAGGCTCCTTGAGCTGAGCTGTGCCTGGCATCTTGTTGCCATGTCTTCCCAGGTACTGTGGTGTGTATGCAAGTGCAAAAGCACTTTTGAGACAGTTCTCTGCTCAGCCTCAGGCAGAGGCCTCTGGGCAGTGCACTCAACTACTGCAGGAGTTTAGTCAGGGTATAAGATGTTGAGCCACTCTCAGGGAGGGGTAGGGACTTCCAGCTTCACCATTTGGTTGGTGAAGATGACCAGATACAAAAATGTCTGGGGTGTCTCTAAAGGCTTGGGATGTTCTTTGCTTGCTGCAGCTTGAGCTGGGAATGATGAGCAGATCTAAAACATTGGCACAAGGCCTTGTGGCATTGGCGTGCTTTGCAAACAGACATCTTGGCAGAAGATGAGACAGAACTCTTCTTGTAATAAAGAGCGGTATTACAAAAAGTGAAAACTTTGCATACTGCACTAGACATCAGCTTTTTTTCCTCTTTGTTGGTGCTGCTAGAGTGTAGCAGGTTTAAAAGCTTCAGCTAAACCATGCACCTCTATAAAATCCCAGCTCTTCCTTGGCTTGACTCTGCCTCCAGGTAAGGCTCTGTCATGTGTTTGGAGATGATCTCTTGATGGATATGTAAATTAATAGTATTGGAAAGGAGATAGTTATGATGCACTAACTTGTATTCCTTGCAATGTACTGTGTATTAATTCACTGTGCAGTACAGAACTGTAACTCAAGGTGGCAGGATGATCTGGGTCTTGGGGGTTTTTATCCTTTCTTTTTTTCCCCTTTACTTTTTTTCCTTTTTGGTAACTTTTTTCTTTGGTCCACGAGAAGCACAAACATGTTTGAAAAGTAGTAGTCAGAAATGCTGAAAGAAAACAGAGTGCTGCTGCTCAGGTCTTTGTGAAGTCTCTTAAACTAGGATTTCCCCATCTGCAAAGCTATTTTAAAGCTTGTCTAGCAAAGAGTGGTCTAATTTGCAAATGAATGAAAGCACAGCTAGTGTGGGAAGCTGTAGTGTTGTTCTACCTGCACTCCCACGTGTTCTGAAGTTGTACACACAAGTGAAAGTGAATGGCATGGCCTCAAAATAGGAATAAGTGAACAAGGCATCTAAAGACATGCATGTGCAATTGACTTTTTTGTCAGTTCTCCCCTATGCAGCAAGCACAGGGCTTGATGCTTCACATGAATATCTGCCCTGCAATTCTATCTTGCTATTGTTCCTAGTTTATGTAGGGCTGTAAGCCAGTCTCTGGGACTCTGGCTTATGCATACAGCTGCCTGCTGCTACTGTTCTTGTTACAGTCTTGTTAACCCGTTCAATTGCTCTCCTCCCTGGAGCCGAGCTTTTACTGATGAGTATGATGTGACCATGGTGGTTGTCAGGATCACTCTTGGCATTAATGTGTGAGCAGAGGGTTTTCCAGCAGCTTCTCAGAGCAGTTCATGAGCTGCTGGGGCTAGAAGGCTTTGTGTTCCTTGTGCAAGCCTCTAAGAGCTGTGCAGTATTTCTGATTGCCTCTGGTTTGCCACGGGCAAATCTTCCCCTACCAAAAACCCATGTAAGGAAACATCATTATTCTACAGTTCCCAACTCCTTGTTTTGTTTAGGGGGTTTTTTGCTTGTTTGTTTTGTGGGGGTTTTGTGTTTGTTTGGGGTGTTTTGTTTTGAGGTGGCTTTTGGGGTTTTTTGTTTATTTTGGGTTTTTTTGTTTTGTTTTTTAATGCCTTCCCCCCCTCCCTTGTTCCCAAATCCTGACTTGCATCATTCAATGTGCCACTGAATGGCAGGGTGTACAAGGAGTAGAGAAAGAACTATTTCTTAAGCATCACTTCTGCTCTTTCAGGTGACCATCAGGCAAAAACACAGGGCACCCAAAGCTGATGTAGCTGCTCCCAAGCCTCATCTAAAGCCGGTAGGTGACCTGGTGCTGAATCTGATGATAGCAAAACAAGGTAATTCTGGAGCTGACAGGGTGTTTTGAAGGAATATAAAGCTAATACCTTAGCTACTGATTTGTATTTGGGAGAGGGTTATATTAACCATACTTAACTTTTGAGTAGACCCTCCTGCCAAACATGGCACTAGGAAAATGGGAATTGGCATCTTCATAGAAGAAAGATGATCACTCTTCCTACTTCTTCCACTGCTTCTTTAATTTGGAACATTTTGTGGTTTTGAAAGAACTCCTGGAATTCTCAATTTCAAATTTGAGAGTCGCTAAAGTATTCTACTATGCATAGTGCTGAAGGGTGTCTCATGTGCAGGGCCCAGTGCCCTCTTGGGTGACAAGCACTCGAAAAACAGAGCCATTGCTGATGCAATTGTTCTCTCCCCACTGGTCTCCTTCCTCTGTCCAATGGCTCTTTGTGGTCCTATGCTTTGCCTGTAGATGTTGAAACAGTGTGTGCCACAGGAGCCCAGCTGGCACGAACTGCTCATGGCAGAAGTAAAACAACCACCGAAGCTTCGGTCAGCAGCAGCAGCACAGGAAAAGGGGAGCAGGCCCAAAGGTACTATACTTAAAGTACTGCTATAGAGTGACTTAGCAAGCAAGAAAGTGAAGTCAGCATTGGCTAAAAATAATATATGGCCTTGGAAAAGAAAGTCCATATCTTTTCAATAACATTTGTAATGTAAGGGGCAGAGAGGAATATACAAGTTTTGTGTGATAGAGGTGGTATGGCATAAGAAGAGTTATTTCTAAAAAATCTGTTTGTGTCTTATTAAAACTCAAAAGATATTTCAACTTGCACTTTTTTTTGATGGATGTTCAAATTTGTCTGTCCACTAAGTGAGATTACTTAGGATTTTGACCACCTAAGACTAAAAGATTATGTAACTATCAGGACAAAGTCTGGCTAAATCTCAAATTCCAGTGGGTGGGTATCAAATTTGTCATTTTCTTGTCCCAGCTCAGTATCTCATGTAGTCTGTGAGTATGGGGTTTTTTGTTCTCCCTCTCCCCTGCAGAAATGCTTGTGGCATCAAATACCGCCTTGAACTCTCCAAGTGACAGTTTCTTACATCTCCAAGATACCAGTACTGAGTTTAAAATTGCCAACACTACAACACAGCAGCTGGGACCAGGAGCTCAGGTAAGGCTTTAGGTGAAAGGACTATGGAGAGGCATGTGTACTTCAGGAAATAGAGCTGCAAGCACATACATAGCCTGGAAGGTCAGGAACAAATCCTAGTGTAGGAAATCTGGTCTCAAAAGTGAACAAATGTGGTACTACTGGGTTCATTGAAGGGAATGGCCTGAAGCTGAGTCAGGGGAGGTTTTAGTTATTAGGAAAAGGTTTTTCACCTGCAGGATGGTTGGGCACTGGAACAGGCTTCCCAGCGAAGTGGTCACAGAACCAAGCCTGACAGAGCTCAAGAGGCATTTGGACAATACTCTCAGGCACATGGTGTGACTCTTGGGGTGGTCCTGTGCAGGGGCAGGAGTTGAACTTTGGTGATCCTTGTGGGTCCCAACTCAAGATATTCTATGATTCTCCAGAACTGAGGTCTGCTCTGGTCTCTGAAAACTAGATCCTGCAGAATTTTTAATAGAATGGGAGTCTGACCAATGTGGGCCAGGATATTCCTACTCTTACCTCACAGTGAGGCATTTGATGCTAGATATACTGAGGTATTTTGATTTCATGTGGTATGTGAGCTCATGGAAGGAAAACTTAATGATTTATTGTCAGAAAGCAACTTGATGGGTGAATTCCCACTCATCTGTCTGTGGAGTTATTTTGGGAGCACCATTCTTCAGTAAACCATGATACAGTCTTTGAGTTCTTTAACTTCTGGCTCTGTCATGAAAAGCTTGACTGCTTGCTTCTGGGATTCAGTCTGAGCATATTCCAAAATTCTGTGGAACAGAACTCAAGCCCTAACACATCATGTCTAGCACAGATGCTCTGGCATACAAACAGGAATCTGTTTTCTGTAAATATTTCTGCTTGAAATGCAGTTGCCTAACTGAGGAAAACAGATATGAATTTATAAAAGCAGAAATTCTTAGCTATATTTGCCCCAATCTGTGCTGCTTGTAGGAGTGTTCAGCATTTGAGGACCCTGTGGTTGATATATTACTGCTAAGCTAGAAGGACTTTCATGTGGAGACTAATATAATCAAATTTGGTTTTTGCTTTTCTAGACAAGGTAGAAACAATTCTGTTGAGATAAAGCATTGGGTCTGAGTTGAGTTAATGAGTTGGGTTAGTCACAGTCTCTTGAACTGTTCTCCAGTGTTGCTGCATGTGAGCTGGAGCCAAGAAGATGGTTCCCGTGTATTCCATGGGTTGCATAGGGAGGATGTTGCAAAGTTGGTTCCTGAACAGATGAAACTCTGGTACTAGTATCCACTATTGGACTTGGGCAAGAGAGAGAACAGGTGAATTTGAAACTTCACTAACTTGCCTGGAACTTCCTAGTTGTGGAGTGAAGGGGGAATTAACTTGATATTCCAAGAGGAAATAGAAAGTTCCTAAATGTACTCCATTGATTTTTCTCTCTGCTCTACTTTTGGCTGAGCCTTGAACATTTCTGGTCAGTCATGGGCATCCTGGGTTTCATTAGGCATCAGTAGTTCTAACGAAGTGGCCTTGGTGTCTCTCTTATATGCAGATTATGAGCATCCTGTCCTCTGGTCTACAGGAAACCACTCCCAAGCTGCCTGCCAGCACTTGCCTTCCTTCCACCGGGCCACCAGGAGTATCCTGTATCAGCGCAGGTCAGTGCACTTCTGGCTACATGTCTAAACCAGATCACAAACTACAGTCTGATGGGCTCCCAAAACCTTGGGCTGGGCTCAATGTCCACTTCTCTGATCACCTGAAGATACTTTGCAGAAGTTCCAACACTAAATAAAGTCTGGGGAGGTGCCCTTAGAAAATAATTTCTCAGCAGTTGACTGAAGCTTGTATAGCTCCTGCAGCTTCAAAGCAATGATTGCAAGTCCCCAAAGGCCTGACTGGAATTTGCAGTAAAAGCTAAATGAGTGTTTTGAATATTCAAGTAGAAAGTGCAGCACTTCATTTTATTAAACTAAATGGTACTAATGAAGCCTCATCAGTGCCTACTGACAAGCATAATTACTGTAACCTCACTTTTTTTGTGATCTGAGCAGATGTGTTGGAGTGGGAGAGGTATAAGCCTTGCTACCTTCAGAAGGCAATGTAGTGTTCTTGAGTGTTCAGCTTTCAGGGTGTTAGAAACTGACAGTTGGTTTTCTGCACCCTAAAACTCTCACTTCCCATTCAGGTCTCACTGCAAATTGCATGGGTCCTCCCATAAGTGCACCCACACCAGGAGACATTAAACTGAAGTGTTTCCTGAGCACTGGCCAACAGAAGCTGCCTCCTTACAGAGGAAGGTCCAGATCTTTAGAGAGAGGCCTTCAAAGCAAGAAACTTGTAAGTCCAACATGTCAGCAAGCAACCCTGGTCTGATACATCCGATAATGACTTGCACCTTGATCCTCATGCAAGCAGTAAGCATGCTCTGTGGTTTTTGTCTTGGGACATATTGTATCTGAAGTTTGTATATTATTCTCTCCTTGGAGACAGCTTAAGAGAAGACTGGATGCTGTAGTGTCCTTGTGGTGGCTTCCCACTTTGAATGACAGGAAATAAAGTTTTCTCATACAAGAGAAAAATACCATGGCATTACTTGAAAGTGTCCATCAAGGCCTCCTCGAGCAGACTGTAATTGAGAGTGGGACTGTCCTGCTTTTTCCATGTCCCTTCATTCTCTCTAGGTTCTGATATGCTCACAAGTATCTTGTAAGCTGCAGTAAAGGGTAATAAGTAGTTAACAAAATGTGGATAGCACAGCATCAGTGACTTTTAAATGTATAATAATATATGTAGAACTGAAGTTATCAGGCTCTGAATGATGGTTGTAGGCGAAATGCTGGGGTCTGTGTTCTTCTGTGCAACCCTCTGAATTACAGCCTCACCCTGTTCTGCCCTGACAAGGTGTGCTGTGCCCTTGTCTCTTTCTTTCCTTCTGCATCCCTCCTTGCCCCACCTTGGTAAGTCTCTGAGCTCTCTGACACCACTTGTATCCAGGAGGGGCCAAGGTGGCATCTGTTCTGTGGCCTGTTCCAAAGGGTAAAATGTCTCAAAGGAATCTGCTTGAAAACTGCAGCAACCACTCACCTCCCTGTAGTAGTTTCTCTGCTACTATTGTCAAAGAGTCCCCATCACAAGCAAAATGAGGTTTTGGAGAAAAATGCTCCCAATCCTTTGGGACCCAGTTTTGAGATGACCTCCCCAAGCAGCTGCTTTCTTCAACTTGATCTGATGTTTAACTTCTGTCTTTCAATAGGACTGTCCCTTTCCTACCAAGTGGCCATCACCAACCATTGCTGAGCTGATTGGAACCAGATATGCAATGACGGTGCTGGAAGGGCAAGGCCTCTTCCAAGGAGGTAGTGATGGTGTCTTTCCAAGAGCAAAGGTATGTTTCTTCTCCTTCTCTTTGTGCTGCCCTTGCCTTTTCAAAAGTTGGCAGGTTTCATGGCCCTCAGTGCTGATCTGCAGAGGTGCCCTCTGCCTCAACTTATCCTATTCATAACAGCTGATCTGAGTTTGGCCCGAGGCTGGAAAAATTTTTTAGTATTTGTGCAGTGATGGCTTCTAATCCAGCTTAAACTGTGTAAATTGCCTAGAAAGTAGCCCAACCTTTGCTTGTTGTGTCTTGTCTGATTTCCATGCGAGGAGAGCCGACTGCCATGACCATTGGTCAGCTCTGAAATCCCAAAGTAAGTAGTCGGGATTTGGTACTGCTAAACAGTGAAACAAAGGCTCTTCACTCAGGCTCCCACACCTGAGTTGTGCTGACTCAAACCACCTTGGCAAGTGGACATGAAGGCCAGGAAGATGAGGGGGACAGGGAAGGAGCTGTAGCTCAGGACTGTTGGCTGTTCATGTTTCTTGACTTCTGGCTTATCCCCCGAGTCTCCTTTAGAGGGGGTGTTGCAACCACCCCTCCAGACCAGATGTCCTGAGTACAGGCCCTTTGCAACACAGATGTGAGGAAGTCTGTGCTTCTTGGCTTTTGGGTCATTTTCTTGCCCTCATTTATTTAGCAGTATGGACAGAGTCAAAGGTTCTACTAGCAGAGCTATGCTACTTCCACAAGCTATCTGATGCTCCTGAGACTGAATCCTTGTTTTCTTCTCACCTCCCTGACCCTGCTTTAACTTGCCTGCTCTATGACTATTCTAAAATGGCTTTCTTACCCGCTGCTGTTTTTTTAGCTTTCTCAAGTTCTACTTCTCAAGATAATATCACTTCTGACTGCCAGCTGTGTATGAATGTGCTCTTTTTTTATAAAGTTCGAGCAACTCATCAGCTTCCTTATGACTCATTTTTTGCTTCAGGATTGAATTCAAATTTGCCCTGATTTAATCTCTTTGGGATTGCTGCAGTCTACCTCAAAGAATGTCTCTCTTCTTCCCTCTCTCTTAACTAGCTACTGTTACACTCTTGCACAATACAGCTATTGTTTGCTCAAGAGCCTTTTTTTAAACTCCTGTTGTCTGGCAGCTGCCCCAAACCTCTGCATTATAAAAATACTGGCCTACAAGTAAGAATTTTTTTTTGCCTTTTTAGCTTTTAATTCCTGTGTCTTTGCTATCCTTTATTGGACCTCTGTTATTGTATATGAATCCAAAGCCTTTAGAAGGTTTGTTTACGTGCTTGCTCTTTGGCAGACAGTGGATCCTGTTGGTACAAAGATATTTCCCATTTGCATTCACAAATAACTTTCCTTTCCACAGATCTGTTTCAGCTGCCATAAGCAGATGTTTCTTAAGTGGCCTTACAACTGTTACCTCTGCAGCAGGTGAGCTGGTACAAAAGAACAAAATGAGGAGGGAGAAAAGAGTGAAAGAACAGTGCTGAGAATTCTCAGTATTCATTGGTTCTACTCTGGACAGGAACAGGTTGCTGAACCCTTCAGCTTTGCCTTACTGCACAAGCCCGGCTGAAGTGTCTACAGCTGGGGAGGATGTTTGGTGATCCTTGTGGGTCCCAGTATCTCAGTTTTAACTCTTAGTATTAAGTCAGCAATAGCCAAATTTCCTGTGCCAGTATTAAATTCATTTCTCTGATATCACCCTCTGCATTGTGCTCTAAAGGTTTGATCTAAGTTCAGCCAAGGGCTGGAACAGGTTCTGGGAGAGGGTCGACACCAGAATCTTCTGTTGAGGACTGAAAAAGAGAACTCCAGACCTTGTGACTGGGAAAGGAGTTGAGCCTACTTGTATCCACTTATTTGTCAGAGGATTTCTGTTCATGGGAGAGTGAGAGAGGAACTTCAGGCTCATTAAGGCTCACTTAAATCTATTTGAAGGAGTTGTGAAGCACTGAATTGATTATAAGCAGCAAGTAAACAACCACTGGAAATTGAGCAACTGTCTGGTGGTAGTGCTGGGTGAAGTGTAATGAGCACTTGTAGATAAAGCCTTGAAGCTATGGATGTTGACACATTTCAGATGATTTAAACCACCAGAAATAGGAAGGTTGGCAAACTGAATAGGGGAGTTGTCAGCTTGCTCGCTTTGCCATGAAGTGATTCTGCCACAGTCATGAGTTCAGACTTACTTGGGAATGTAACCTGTAGCTGCAATACTGGTATCTGCTGAGCTTTAATCAAATGATAATGCTGGAGACTTTTTTCTTTCAGGGTTGTCTGCTGTGACTGCTGTGTTAAGGCAAGTCTAATCTTTACAGCAGCGTATGGGATTTTTACATTTTCTGCTTTCCCTCCTCCTCACCTAGTCATAAGAAGCTTTCCTTCATCCCACTCTTACCTCAAATCTACCCTCTAGTTTGTTTCTAAGAAAATAGAAGAGGGAATAGTATGAGGTGTAAAAGTAGCCAGGGTGACACACATCTCTTGTCATACTCAGCTAAAACAACTCTGGTTCTTCTTTCTTTCATCCTGTGTAAAGTGGTTGGGATTACACTGGGCTCTATTTATACAAGGGTCAGAAAGTTCACTGCATTAATGTCTACCTTTTAAGTGCACCAATAAATCAATTTCATGGCATGCAAATTGTCCTGCTAAGGAGGAGGATGTGTTTTCCTGAGAACTCAGGTGACTTGTGTTGTGATTCTAGATGTCCATGCCCTTCAGAACATGTGTACATCTCCCACTTCAGTTCCTAAAATTTTTGAGACTCTCCAGAGAGAAGGACCCAGCTGCTCAAGAGCAGAAGAGCTCTGAGTTGCTACATGAAATAGAGCACCGGCAGTATTTTGGGTAAGCTGGGACAGGGTCGTTCTGTTTTTACCTTGAAAATGTCACCAGTTACTTATGCAAAGCTACAAACATGCAGACAGCAGTATGTAGTATTGGGCTGGTCAGCTGAATGTTCTGTTGAATGGTTTTAGCCACTGCTCTAACTAGGCTACAGTTCTCTGGAAGTATTGTGGATTTTAGATGACCAAAAGGGAGGAAGTGTAGGCACTCTGAAATGCATTTTCCTTTTTAACTAACGGGTTTGTGACATGGATTTAGAAGTGTCCATATTAATGCAGACATAGAAGGCTCCTTTGCAATAGCTCTGTAGTATGAGAATTTCCAGACCCCATCACATTCCATCCCCCACAGCTGGAGGTCTGTCACTACAACCCAGGAGTAGCCCCTTTCTACCTAGACATGAAATGTCCTAATTGTGGCTCATGTAAGCCACACTGAAGAGTGATGCCACAAATGGTTTCTCAGTCCATCCACACACATACAGACCCTTTCCTTTTTGTCCCCAGAAAATGAATTATTCCAAAAAGAGCTTTTGACAGTTCTGGGTGAAAAAGACAGACAATGTGCATATAAGTGCAATATACAGGACTGAGAACATACATTATCTCTTCTTTATGTTCTCTTCTTTCCAAAGCAGTTAAATTTTCTACTGGGGGAACTGGTACCTTATTTTTGTTTCTCTGAAACCATTCTTTAATGTAGCCAGAATAAAGACACAGCAGTTTCTGGTTCTAAGGCTTGTACTTTAGTTGCCAAAAATCCAAGAGTAGTGTTCGTTACTGAAGTTAACTGCATGGGGCAGGCAGTGGTTTGGTCTGTGTTGTAATGCAAGTGCTGCAGAAGAGGCCTGAGAGACTGCATTACTGTCATACTGCAGGATGGCTGAAAAAAAAATCTTACTGCACGAGGGTGCAGCCATAACCTTGGACCAGACACAGATATCCATTAGCCCTTTGGCTGACACACTGTCAATAGAGAGAAGGTATCAGTAAGTGAAGCTGTTCTAGTGCTTTTTAGCCTTGCTAAGTGGTGCTGATGGCTCTTTTGAACCTATGCTTTTGGCTAAATCACTTAGCAGCCTGGGAGAAGGATGGAAGAGCACCATGCCCTCTACCAGAACCCTGGGTCAGCTTTCCTGCTTTTGTTGTTCCCTCTCCCCCTCCAGTGTGCCCGTTGTTTTGGAGCCCCGTTGCCTAGCACAGCCGCTGTGCTGTTACACAGGGACCATGGTGGACTGGCTGACTGCAGACATCTGTACACGGTGTGAGCAGTATCTGTTGAATGTGGCTTCCAGTCAACAGCACAGCATCCCTCTCAGGAGAATTTCCTGGGCTTGAACCAAACTGGAACGATTCTACCACACATTTCTCCTGTCACTTGTTATGTACCTGAATGAAACAGCTTTATGTCAGTAGGTGCATAAAGGCCTGAATAAAAGACCTCCCTGCTGGTTAGTCTAAGCAGGAAGCACAGTTAGTATTTCTGTATTGTGAAGTATTCTAAAGCTTTGTGGGTTTTAGAACTGTTTTATTCTTTTTATGTGTCTTGGGAAAAATAAATGTTGAAGCACTATCATGCCTCTGGCATTTCTTTCTTTGCACCTGCAGTTGTCATTGTTCTGTGGCACTGTTTGCATTCATTGCTGAGCAGACTTCATCTAATGTACTGAGCAGAGGGAAACTTCTAACCAAAACCCCCATTTCTGAGAAGCTTGGAAAGCGAGTTTTCAGTTATGCAATCACATCACCATGTACATTGCAAACACTCCTTCCTGATAACTCACAGCATTAAAGCTCATGGTGTTGATGTGTGTAACACAGTAGTGATGGCTGCTCTGTCTGCTTGCACTGGGAAGCAGCTTTGGTTTAGGAAGCTTATTTTGGTTTTCGTCTCTGCAATATCATGCTTTGGCGCCAGAGCTTTCTGCACATCTCACTGAAGTACCTATTACATCTCAATGCTGTCATCACCTGAGGGGCACAGGGTTGTTCGTGAGAGATTATTGCTCATTGTCTTGGCCTTAAGCATTTGCCCTGGAATAAACTGCACTATTGCAACATTTCATAGATTTTTGTGTGTGTTTAAAACAAAAAGAGATATTTGATAGTATGTTTATTTATCCCTAGCAATTGCCTGTATGGAAGGCATGATGAAGTTTGCCTTGGAGAGTTTTGCAGGGCCTGGAGAGACAGTGTTGAAGGATACAATGGACTTGTAGCTGGAATGAGTCATGCTGAAGGATGGCTGGGAAGGGCCAGTTCTAGGCAGAGGAGAAGGGTAGAAAGACATGTTTAAGCTGAGCCCAAGGTCTGCATCCAAACTGCCAGGAGGGTCAATATCTCCAGCTGACTTGCACTGGCCTGACTCTGCTTCCTCCCAGCTGCCTGTCTGCAAGCTGGTGCCTACTTGCAGGTTTGGGCAAGCTCTGCAAGTAAATGAATGTGGGGAAGCTGGAGCTTGTGCTTCCTTTTGGAGCAAGTTCAAGTGTTTCTCTTCCTTCAGTCAATTAGGAGGGGTGCAGCCTGCCTGCCCAGGTCCTCTCCTGCATGTGCCAATCGCTGGTGCTGCTGAGAAGCGCATCCTTATCAGGCAGGTGGGCTCCTTGCAGGCTGCAGGGAATGGCAGCCAAGCCACAGGTGCTCTTGCTGGCAGGATGGGCACAGTGTGCAGCCAGGGGCATGAGGCACTCTGGGACACTTGCTGAGTGAGGTAGTTTAGAGAGAGCCAGAAATGAGCTGAGATCAGCCTGCTTGGAGTAACATGTAAGGCCAAAATGCTGCTCGGAGCTGGGGTGCAGCAGCAGAGAGAGAAGGTGTCTGTATGGCACTGAGGTAGACTTCACCTGTGGAGCAAAGGTAGTTCTTGGTTTCGTCTCTTGCATGTCTGCTGTGGGGTCACATGGGCTCGTTTCACTGCCTTTCCCTTTCCCCACCTTGGGACCATGACAGGGGTGATGAAATGCCCTCACTTGCAGAACAGACAGGCAAAGTCGTGGGGGAGTTTGTGTTAAGGGGCAGCCTGACCTTCCCTGTCTATCCCTGATCTAGCGTGCTGATGGGATAACCCCTGTTCCCATCATTCCTCTCAACGACACTGGTTGCAGTGGCCTCGGGCCGGTGACAGTAAAACCTCTGTCCCCCGTGCCCGAGTGACATCTGGTCCTCCCTCATCCCGGCTGAGCCGGGACACCTCCTGCCCGCCTGGGGGCAGCCGCGGGCCGCGCCGCCCAGGGCCGGGGCGGCAAAATAGGGATAGCTCAAAAATAACAGCGATTTACCTCAAAAATAACAGAGATTTTACCGTCCTCGTTTGTTTTTATTTAACTTTGTCCGTCCCGTGGCACTTCTCCAAGCCGGGGAAGATCCCACTGGCAGACAGGGCCTGGGCGATGGGCAGGACTCCCCAGTGGGGAGGCGAGGGTGAGGGGGAAGGTGAGGGCGCCTGGGTCAAAGACAGCTGGGACAGAGACACAGCAACACAAAAAGGGGGTTTTAGGTGGAGGAGAGAGGCGGGAGAGGCCTGACTGCAGTAACATCGTGTGGCTGTCAGCGTAGTTTGGTGTTTGCTGCTTGAAACCAGCTGGGGAAACATGCTCTGGTGGAATCACAGAATGGCTTGGGTTGGAAAGGACCTTAAAGAACATCTCGTTCCAACCCTCCGCCGTGGGCAGGGACACCTTCCACTAGATCAGGTTGCTCCAAGCCCCATCCAGGCTGGCCTTGAACACTTCCAAAGGAGGGGCACGAGGATGGTGAATGGTCCGGAGGGGAAGCCTTATGAGGAGTGGCTGAGGTCACTTGGAACAAACCTACTTGAATAACCTCATCCAGGGCACCGCTGCCAGCACCTTCTTGTCCAGGTTAAAGCTGGCTTTGAGTGGGGTTTCACTCTACATTTGATCCAGTTTGGCTTAATTGTTTTGCTTTGTTTTGTTATAAAGGATAAACATAAGGACTTTCATTTTACATAGGAAGTAAAACCATAGATGCAGTGTTGGGCAGGATTAGATTTAAAAACTATGTGGGCAAATTGGGGAAATGGTCTGGAAGGAACAGGAGGTAGTTGAATACAGAGAAGTGGAAGGTCGTACACTTGAGCAACAATATGAACTCCCAGAGTACAGAGGAGGGAATGATGGGTTAAGTAGCAGTTCTTCAGAAAAAGGATCAAAAGCTTAATGCAAGTCAGCTATGTCATGGTGTTGAGGTGACGGAAAATAAGTTAAGGGGAGATGTGTAATTGGATCCAGCCCAGCAGAGAGCAGGGAGAACAAGCGGAAATAGAGAAACCATTACCTTCCAGGGAAGCCTGAAAGAACTGAAATTCTCTAACCCAAAGGAGGAGAGAACTGAAGTCTTTAAGCACATAAAAAGGCATAATCATTGCTCCTTTTCTGTGATGGGGGAGAGGAGAAAAAAAAAGAAAAAAGAAGGCTTAAGTCACAGCAGGAAAGGCTCAATTTAGATGTTAGGAAAAACTTTCTAATGACAGGGATAATAAAGAATAGACTGCCTAGGGAGTGGAGAGCTTTAAGATCAAGTTAAGCAACATCTGTCAGGGATGTCCGAGGTTTAGGTGATCCTGCTTGGGTTAGTGGAATGGACTGGTCTGACCTTTCAAGGTCCCTTTCAGCCCTAATTTTTCAGTGGTTCTGCGGGCTGACATTAATCTTCTTAATGGTATTTAAACAGTCAGCAGCTTCTCTTAAGTAACTGCTAGCAAGTCTCTTCTCTTGCCTGCGGTTTAAAATTAACTTAATTTCCATGCATCACTTTCGCCCTCCAGCTCCCAAGTCCTGCATAGCGAACCAGCAGCTGAATTCCTTGACTGCTTGTCAGTACCTTCCTTGTGGCTCTGTAACTACACACAATAAAAAAGAAGGGATAGAAATGCTGCATATTGGTGGCTACGCCACCAGTGTGAGGGTGCCCTCCTTTTCTGCATTTATATGCATTTATATGGTCCCCCTTCCTGGGATAGCTGGGTCTCACACATGGTTATTTCATTTTGTGCACTCCAGGGACCTGCCTTTCCATGTTGCCTGCAGCCTTCTGAGGGAGCTTGTCTTGCCCTGCCTCAGGCCAAGGCTGGCCTGTTTCTGAAAGCAATCATGTCAGACCATGGGTCTTCGCTGTTGGTTTGTCACAGGGGCCTGGATCACAATTCTTATGAGGAGCAGCTGAGGGAGCTGACGGTGTTTAGCCTGGACAAGAGGAGGCTCAGGGGGGACCTTATGACACTCTAAAACTACCAGAAAGGAGGCTGTAGCCAGGTGGGGGTCAGTCTCTTCTCCCAGGTAACAAGTAAGAGGACAAGAGGAAATCACCAGGAGAGGTTTAGATTGGATATGATGAAAATTTCTTCACTGAAAGGGTTGTCTAGCCCTGGAATGGGCTGCCCAGGGAAGGGGCAGAGTCACCATCCCTGGAAGCGTTCAAAAACCCTGTGGATGTGGCACTTGGGGACATGGTTTAATGGTGGACATGGTGGTGCTGGGTTAATGATTGGATTTCATGATCTTAAAGGTGTTTTCTAACCTTAACAATTCTATGGTTCTATGATAAGGTTTGAGTGTCCAAGCCCAGACACTGCCCAAGGTGTGTGGCACTTCTGTGTAACGATGTGTACAACAACAGGCGCTATAATTAATACATTGTCTACAAATGATCTCTCTTCAAATGGTTCAGACTCCAGAGAGAAGTCTGAAGTTGGCCCTGGGGCTGGGTCCCCTGAAGTTACTAAGGAAGGTGAATTGCATTTTTCATCTGCCAGGAACAGGGGAAGAGGGAGAGAAAAAGCCAGGCCATGATGAGCAGTACCTGGTCCTTGACTAGTGCTGTTGGAAACCAAGAGAGCTGGCGAGTGTGTCTGAAAGGCAGCGTGTCTGCAATTCCTTAGTTTTTTGCTTAAAACAGAAAAGATGGCATTTCCATAGCTGGGAAAAACTGTCCCAAAGGAAAGAGGGAACCACTGCCTGAAAATCCTCACCTCTGGAAAATAACTCTCTACCAGGCACTGAGCTGCATGTATGGATGGTGAGGGGGTGGCACTGCTCAGTGTGACCATGAAAACTGGGTGAATATGGCACCAAGAGGATCAGAGCTAGGAGATCAGCGATAGAGGAGATAGCCATAAACCAAAACAGGTTATCCAAAGTCAGGAAAACATGAGACTTCCGAAACTTTGTTGCACACTCCTCAGTTATCTACCTAAACCAGAAAAGGTGACATTTCTATAGCTGAGAAAAATCATCCCTAATGAGAGAGAGGCCCACAGAGAAGCAGTCACAATTTCTCCCACTAATCTTATCCAGTGGTTTTAACCAGCCAAGATAATCGCGGGCCCGTTATATGGGCCTTCACATTTGCTTTTGTTAACAGAACAAGATCTGTCTTATCTCTGCGTGACGAGCATTAAGAACGTTATTTCATACGTGTGAGTAACTTACAAAGAAACGGAGTGGCCACCACGGCAGCAGGTTGGAACACAGGGCCTTTCACTCTCGGCTCTGAGCTCCTTCTTCCAGACCGTGCTGCCAGCTCCCAGACGTGGCGGGGCTGTTATTTATACGTGTAATAAAACGCCACCTGAATGCAGCTGGAGTCCTACCTTTGAGCAACATTAGCACGCCAGGGATTTTATTTACAGCTATTTCACTTTGCCTCTCCTGATGCTGGGAATGAGAGTTTCAGGTGTGCTCCCCTTTAAAAAAAACACTGTGAAATATGCATATGTTGAAGTGGGCTGTGCTTTTCTGGAGCCTATATACCAAATTATATAGTAGCTGCTTTGTGCACAAATTTTACAATTCCACTCCAATGAAAATGTATTTATCAGAACCACAACAGTATGAATCTGACTCATTAAATAAGACCTAATTTTTTTAAGGGAATGTTGGGAGTAATACAAATAGAGCAAGCTTATAAGGCCCTTGCAAGGTAAGGGTGAAGCAAGCTTACTCTTTAACTGCTGCAATTTGGGAGAGGTGTTTTTGGATGTGCTATAGAAACCATAACTTTCTTGAGATATTCTGAATGCTGCTGTATCCCACAGGATTTGGGGAAAGGATGAGATTAGCCACCTAAATGTAAGTTTATTTGAACAAAGCAATTTATGTGAAATGCAGCGGGATTTTTCAAGATAAGAGTTTCACGACCTTTTTCATTTTTTGCCCAGACACCTGGGAAACTCAGGACCAGCTACACTTGAGTACTCTGCATTTCAGGCTTTGCAAACTCAAAAGTTTCCCAAGTGAGGGGTGCTGCCAGCTGCAGTGAGCTTGATCTGTGCTTAGCTCCGGAGCTGGAGCCAGATGGAATGCTGACGCAGTATGGCTGCAGGCCTTTCTGCTGTTTTTACTCTGTGGAGTTTTTATGAGACCATATCTGTCAAACGTATGTGTGAAGATAAATCAAACAAGCACAGCCACGGCTGTTAAATAAATGTGAAATCTGAGTGGCTTCCACCAGCCCCTCGGTCCCTCCCCCTCGGCTGCCGTGTGTACTGAGTGTTTTATAGACACAGGACAGTGAAGGATGGCTGGTTATGTGAAAGGGAAAGCAGCGGGGAGGCAGCTCCAAGGGAAGGGGGTGATCTTGCAGGGGGAAGCAGAGAGCTACATGATGGGTTTGGGGCTCATGCTGCTGAAATATTTGGGTCTGGAAAGAGCCTGGTTTGAATCTTGATGACTTTTGAAGAAGGAGAGACTCAACAAATTCCATCAGGGATGTGGTCTGACTGCTGCGATGGCGTCCAAAATACAATGAAGATGGGGATTCAGCAGAGCAGACAGGAAGGCATTCAATGCAGAAGTGTAATGAGATAGACCACGTTTGAAGCTAATGTTGTGTGAGCACCACAAGGTTCCTGTACCTTGAATACCAAACCATGAGAAGGACACCAAGCTTCTGCATGCCTCACAGCCTGTCTTCTCCTGGAAAACAAAATAATCTTAACCTGATCACCACTCACATTTTCCCGCTATTGCCCAAACTGTTCTTCCCCCAGGAGAAGGGTGGTCCTTCCAAGGTCAGGGTTGAGGTTACTGACAGGTCAGGGAGGGCAAGGTCAGGCTTGAAGCTGACTCTCTGTACCAAAGCTGTCCCACATAGCGAGAGGGCCTTGCAGTTTCCAAAGCCATCAATCTCCTCCCCACTTTCGCCAGCTATTCACCTCTCCCAGTTTTAAGTGGAAGAAAATACAGCCAACCTCTTCAAGTCCTTGTGTCGCGCCTCTGGGAGCTGCATTCCTGCTCTCGAGTGCTCAGTCACCGAAACAGAATAGCCAATATATCACTCCCATTGTTTTATTTGCTGGTTGAAGTTGGATCAATGTATCTGAAGGCTACTGTAACCAGGAAATGATTCTTCTGATTTCTGACAATGGGGCTGCTTCTGCCACCAAGAAAGCATTTGTCACTTCTCCCTGGCTGCACTGGGGTTTGGCTGAAGGTGCTTGTTTGTCCTGGCACACAGGGAGGGCATCCTCGCCAAGGGGATGGGGACTTGACAGGAGTTGAGGCTCACAAACCATGTGGTAGCAAAATATACAGTGCTGGTGCCAAGGGTGAAGCAGGAGGGGCTATGCCATGTGCTCTGGACCTGGCCTGGAAGGCAGGAGTGTGGGACGAAGATTATTTGACAAGTCTCCTACATCTGTGATAACATTGTGCCTCCCTCTATTTTTAATGCTGATTGACATTAGGAGAGGACTTGACCCATAGGAATATAGTGTGCTGCACATAGCGGCTCTTATGGCAGCTCCTGGTCCTTCTGCATATATCACCAATGTTCAGCTGAATGAAAATAAATACTCAGAGATGGGTTTTGCCAGTAAAAACACACAAGGAAAGAGAAGGCTGATGTACTAACAAGTGCATTTCTGATGAATTGCTAGTGCAATGCAAAATTATTATTAGCAATAATTAGCAATGCACATGAAACTGCCATTGAACAAATAATCTGTGAATGCTCAGATGGCCAGGAAAACACTTACAACTAATCTTTCTTTGAAAGTAAATAATTTAGATTGGATTTTGTGAGCTCATAGGGCCAGGTTGCTTTGTTGACATGCTGGCACTATTACTTTCAATAAAATCTAAATCAGCCAGTTTACATGAGTTGAACATCTTATTCCAAGTTTTCTATTGATCATCAGAGTCATTATTAAAGCTAAATATTTAAGGGACTAGATTTTAATTCACTGTAGGAGTTGGGGTTTTTAAGAGTGTGCTGCAGGTCCTAGTGTATAGCAGATACATGCAGTTCCAAGTGATTCAGGGGGCACTTACCAGCTGAAAGGCTGAGTTTATACCATCACAGGAGTGGGGAACAATTGTATTCTGATCCCAAATAACAGAAACACAATTCAAAGGTCCCAAAGTGTCACATCCTCTGTTGACACTGCTGCCCTGTAGCCAGGGTAGGAACCTTGCTGAGATCAGGCTAGAGGTGTGGGTTGGCTTTGACGTCTGCTGTCCTGGCTGTTGTGGGGAAGCCCCTCATACTGGGATGCGTAACATGCCCCAAGGCACGGGCAGCACGGGCAGTGCTCGGGTGCCAGACCTGCCACCATTCTTTTTGCTTAGTCCAGAGGAGACAGGCACCAGTGGTGACATGGACCATGAAGGCGAAGCACTGGTGTGTCACCTCCTGCAGGCCTATGCCTCCATTCCTGTCACCACAGGCGATGCTGGCTGCAGGGAGCTTCCTTCTACAGCAGCCATAGCTGCTTCCTTACCCCAGCTCTCCAGTGGCACTGGGAGCAGCAAGCCCTACCTCCAGGGTTTTCAGTGCTCTCCCATCTAGCCTTGCATCCTTCACCTTCCCAGAACAAGGTTGGTCTGGATGGGCACCTCCTGATCCTCAGGCATTCAGCAGCAGCTGGAGAAGTGCAGAAAGCTCAGTGACACCTGCTGCAGATGAGGGACTGAAAGGGGAGTAAGTGGAAACAGGCCCTGTGCAGAGGGAAAAGGAAGTTTTGGAGGGCAGACTGAGGAAGGAGGAAGGAGAAACATCCTAGTATTCTTCCGTTCCTCTCCCAGTAAACACTCCTAACAGGGCCTTCCATGTACAGTGGACCCTTCCCAACGCTCCCCCTCAGTCAAGTTCCCCCACGAGAGATGCAGACTAAACCCAAATCTCTGCTCCCTCTCCAAACCCCTGAGGCAGGACACTGCTGTCATTCCTGATAGCTACCCAACATTCTTGAAGTTCTCCTCTTAGGGAGGCTTCATGCCTGGACACTTTATGCATTGTCTCCATCTATTTGCCCTAACATTTTTGTGACATCAAGTTTGAATGTTTCTTGCTGCAGTTTAAGCCTGTTATTATTTCTGAACCTCTCTGTTTTGGGCAGGTAGAAGCGTCTGGTGTCTTTCTTCCCTTGTTGCAATATTTCATGAACTTGAAGACTTGCTGTGCTTATTATAGTTCTTCTTTTCTTAAGGCTAAACTTTACCAAGACTTTCAGATTTTCCTCTCAGATCGTGTTCTCTAGACTATGATGATGCTTCCTGTTTTTGTCTGGACTGTATTTAATTAGCCCACTTTTTTTTCTTTTTTCTTTTTCCAAGAGCCATGGCACTGATGACAAACACTTTGGGTTTTAATCTGCATTAAACCTCAGCTCTAGTAGTTCCATGTCCATATTTGTGCCATCAGTTATTCCCCAGTTTGGACCTTCATATGGATTCCTACTACGTCCTTTCATTTTCTCCCCCTGACGGTTTCTTGAATTTGTCAGGCTGTTGTTTGCTTTTTAAAAAAATTGTAATCCTGTCTTTGATGTCCCTGCAGAGCCTTCCAGCTTTGGGTATTCTGAAAATTTAATCATCTTTCTTCTAGTCCACAGTCCAAGTCACCAACAGACTGGAGTTGGAGACAGAGAGAGACCTGTACATCTCTGTTCAATAGGTTCCTGTCTGTGGAGAGTGAAGTCCTGCTCACAGCCTCCTGAGTACGAGTGCTGTGTCTGCTCTGCAGTAGATAGACCACACATTCCTTGCTGGTTTATGAGAATTTCATGGAAGACAGTGTCAAAGGACCCACTCGAGTCAAGATACTGACATCTGCTTCTCCTTATTGGCCTGTGAGGTCTGTCTGCTTGTTTTAAAAGGAAATTAGATGGTTTTGTCAAGACCAAACTATGAAGCTAATATTGGTTGTTACTCATCCCATTACATTCCAGTTTCTTACAAATAGCTTTTTTCATTACTAATTCCAGAATTTTTCCTGTAATTGAAATTGAATTAATTAGCCTATAATTCTACATCTCTTCCCCACCCCTCCCCCCCCACCCCCCAAGATTTCTTGATTTTAACTTCCCTGGCTTTTGCTATGCTTTTATATTAATTCTTATCAGTAAATCAGCCTAGATTTCACTCAGTATGTCTTCTTTATGCTCAAGGTCAACAGTGTCATTCTAGCCAATGTATTTTCTTGTACTTATATTTCTTTCTCTGCACTGCTGTAGAGCTTGCTTGGGCACAGTGTGTCTTGCTGCCTTCCTAGCCCAGCAACTGGCTGCATGCAAAAAATTCCCTGAAGTCTGCTAGTCGCTTCCTGACTCAATGGTTTGCAGGACACTTGTCATGATGATGCGGCCCACACCTGGTGACCTGTAGGCCACCCCCTGCTGTTGATGCTCCTGTTTTCTACTGAGCTGTATTAGCTACAGAATTTCACCTGGCAGAAGTTCTGGGTCACTCACCTCAGCACTGGTGCCACCTTCTTTCTTTCTCTTTTTTTAGGTCTTGTCAGAAATTATTGGCATGAATAAGGCAGCCACATCTCCTGCCATGCCCAGCACTTATCCATTCCAGCTACTCCACAGGAGAGGGAAGGAATATTGAGCACCACTGGCAAACTAAAGTCTCCCCACTCAGTTACTNTCGGCAGGCAGGGTGTGCGGGGCTGCAATGCAGCGAAGGCTCGAAGGAACGGCAGGAGCAGAGCGGCCGCAGCCCGGCTCCCAGCGGGGCAGGGAAAGGTGGGCTTAGGATCCCGGGGTTTCTCCCTGAGGCACGGTAGAAGGAAAAGCAGCCGAAAAAGCAGAAACCTGCAGTGCTGACACAATGGCCGTCTCTCCTTCTCCGTCCGAACGCCGAGAGCAACTAACTCACAAGCCCAGGTGAAAAAAGAGTGGCCAGTTGGACCCCTCCCCACTGTGGCCAGGTCTTTTGTCTCTCTTAAACACCCAGCAATTTGTTGTCCTGGCAACATATATGGGGAAAATTCCTCAAGAAACAAAGGGAAACAGAAGGGGAACCCCTAAAACCCCAACATTTTCTTAGCCTTCTAAGTCAAGGTTAGATCTGCATTACCATACTGGCAGTGAAGTCCTAGTTGAAGCCAGCTTTGGATAATGTTTGCTCAGGTGTAGTATCTTGGAAGTGAAATCATTGCTGCTCCTTTCCCAGAAAATATAGTCATTGTTTGCCACATTTAATTAAGTTTCCCCCTCTGTTCACACAGCCTCCCCCACACAGATCTGAAGTTAGTTTTACAGTTTCCTCTCAACCTTCTCCTTTGATCCTAAAGTAGCTGTCACCTCAGTACCTACAGCCCTTCCTTTCTCACCTTGGCCAGCATAAAATGTGTTTGTGTGTTAATGGCTTTCTCCTCGGGGCGGCTGACTCTTTACCAGTCAGCTGGATGCTGGATGAAATCATTCTCTCTGCTGCTTCAAATATGTCACACATCTATATTTCCCTGCCTGGGTTTTATGTTCCATCCCGACTTCATTCATAGGAAATGATTCTGTTTGAGTTCATTTTGTTTTGGAAAGTGAATCTGTTGCCAGGGGAATGTGAGAGATTTCCAGAGACTAGGTCCAAGTTTCGTGCAGGAAGGTGCTACACAGACTTTGCCACCCACAGCCTGCTGCTGCTGTGCTGCAAGAAGCTGTTTCTTTCTTACAGCCTCCTCAGCACCAGCCATACTCAAACCAACGTGTCTTGAGTTCTGTAGAGTCTCTGCTCTGGTCAGCTGTGCCTGTGACCTGCTGTCTCCACTTATCTGGCTTCTGTTAGCCAACTTGTCCTAGACCTGAACTAGAACTAACCCTCAGGTCTGCCCATCTGGGAAAAACCTTCTTCAATAAACAGAGCTGTATTCCAGCAACTAAAGCAGGGCAGAAGCAAGCCTTCAGCTTACAATGAAGAAAGTTTAAAATAGCAAAAAAAAAAAAACCCAAACTCACTTGACATAAATAAATGACAAAATAACCCCATGCTCAAGATCTAAGGGCAATTATGAGTAGTACCATTTTTAGACTGTTGGGATAAAGTTCTGCAACAAAAGTTATTAATAAATGCTTCGCCACGAGTGTGGCTTCAATAGCGTGACTCAGAAACCTCAATCCAACGACAGCGTGTCTGCTGTAGAGCCTAATATGGATGCTGCATTTGGCCATACCACAGCAGGCTAGATTCAAAGTGCTGGATTAGTCTGATTAACCCAAAGTATAAAGCAAAGTGCATTTTCTGTGGCATGCCATCGAGTCAGTGCTGTTCAGCTCTGGTACTGGGATGGGACAGATCAACAGGATCCGTCTCATGAGCATGGTGTGTGAAGAGAGCTAATGGAGGAGAGGGCTGATTTGAGGAGGTCTGGAAGAGCACATCTAGAAGGGAGGAGTGACAGTGTGTGGAGTGCCAGAGCAGAGTTGTGTGCAGTTACACACAGGGACCCCAGTGTGCTCCCCCTCTGCTCCTCAGAGGTAAAACCTTAAGCCGCTGTAATCAGTGACAGATGCCGGCTGCTGAACCACAGTTCTGCTTCATCTCAAGAGAGGGAAGAGAAGAAGAAGAAGGCACAAAAGATGTGTGTTAGAGTGGTACACAAAGAACTATTACAGATTGCAGTCTCTGAAATGAACAAATGCTGTTCTCTAGTGTTTGCTGTAGATTAACTTTCAATAAAAAAAGAACCCACATTTGTAGAGAAGAAGGTCTAGCGAAAGTGTATGTGATTTTTGCTTTTTTTTTTTCCATTTTGGTGTATTACTATGTCAACAGGCTCATTAAATCCTACTTCTGTGGATCATTTTCAAATTCACGCTTACATTATGACCCAAAAGAATGAAGGAAAAAAATACCTTCATCCAAAAAATGGCTGGCAGAGGATGAACAAAATGTCTGCTTTGGGAATGAGCACTGCCTCTCCCTCTCTCATACAAATGCACACATACTCTTGCTGGGCAGATCACTGCAGATCAGGATTACTAAGAAGAGTTAAGGCCAACTCTGAAACAAGGGAAAACTCTTGTCAGTAGAAACAGCTCAGCAGATGCACATTTATTACATTCATTGCAGCAGCACAGAAAACAAAACAAAACAAAACAATTTCTTGGTGCCTATGTCTGATTTGCCTGCAATGACCTCTCTTTCCTTCAATCCAAGTCCTTTCTTTCTGCAGATCTCCATGTATGGTTGGCATTCCACAGTTCGGGAAGCATCAATAAATCAGTGACAGACAAGCAAGGACTTCAGCCTTCCCTAGAGCTTGCAGCGCTAGAAGTTCATCTCTAAGTGCTCACTCTCCATTCCAAGCAGCAGCCAGGATGCTTAAGGTTTGCGAATAGGAACAGCATGGGCTCAGTGCTGGCCAGGCTCTGAAACTGGAGTGGGAGGGGGTGGGGATGCAGATAATATTGGGTTGAACTGAACACCATTAGGTACTGGGCTACACAGCGAGCCAAGAACTTGGGTGGTAGCTGTTGTTGTGAATCTTGGTCAAGAAATGTTGTTATTACATAGGGCTTTACATTGGGTTGGGACCTGATGCGAACCATGGGGACTCAGCTTTGCAGAACACAAAGACCAAAGAAAGGCTCATGGAGCAAAGGGGCAGAAATGTCTGTCTGAAGAAGGTCCAGTGTGGCAGAGAGGACCCCGTATGGAGCATCAGTGGCAGGGTTCAGGTGCATAGGTAGCTTCTGTGGTACAGTATACCTGTCATAGAACACCTCAGGTGAGACAGGACCTTGGCAGGCTCCAACCTTGGCCCCCACTCCCAGCAAGGCTGTTATCAACAGGTTGTGTTGTTTAGGTTCTGTTGTCCAGGACTCTGTCCAGTTCAGTTTGAAAAAATCTCCAAGGATAGGGATTTCACAATCTTTCTGTGAAACCTGTTTCAATGATGAAATATCCTTCCAGACAAGACTTTTTTTCCCCAGCTTCAAAGAACATTTCTCTAGTTGCAACCTGTGCCTGTTGTTTCTTGTTCTCTCACTGGCCTCCTCCAAAAGCAGCCTGGCTGTGTCTTCTCTTTAACTTCCTTTAGCTAATTGAATACTGCAAGTAGATTCCCCCAAATCCAGGATTCCCTTTGTCCTCCAGGTTAAGCAGGTCCCTTTCTCTCAGCTTTTCCTGATACAGTCCTCTGTTACCCCTGCATCTCTTACTGGGCAGTAATTTTCCTCTGTCCCATCTATTGAGACAGTAAGGTCTTTGGAATGGGTGTTATTATTTGGTACATGCATGGCAAATTGAGGGAGGGGGCAAGGGACATGGATGATCACTTTATAGCTTTCTCCTTGGAGTAATCCTATTCCCTTGCCTTGCTGGAGGTCAGAAAGAGGCTGTAATTAAAGCCGTGGGTTCACTTGGGGGGCAGGACAGGGAAGGAGTGCTTGGTTATGGTCTCATAGGTGCCCTCATTTTCTGAAGCAAGATTTGCTATACCTGAACCCTTCCTGACAAGTGTATCTCCAGCTCCACTTACATTGCACATGTAAATGAGAATCTGCAGTGTCCCTCAGCAGCTCCAAAGTTTCCCTATTATTGCTCTGTTGGCCTAAATCTTTGCTGCAAACCAACCCCACTTCTCCTCATGCTCCTCCCTTGGACTCTGCGGTCTTTAGGACAAGCCCTTATGTATTGAGGGGCTGTTAATGCTCCCTCTTAGTTCTCTCTTCTCCAGACTAAACAAACCCAATTCTTTCAATCTGCCCTCATAGATTATGTTTTCCAAAGCTTTTCTTGAGCTTGCTCCTGCACCTCGGAGGGCTCCCCAGTTTGTTTACCCAGTTTGGGGCGTGCTGTGCCCAGCGTCCTCAGGGCTGACTGCAGCACAGTCATTTTCTCCCATGCCTGCCCTGTGAATCTCTCATTAATGGGTCCCATCCAGAGACTCGCCTGTTTTGAAACAGCATGACAGTGTTGACTAATTTTTTGTCTGCAGTCCTGGGAGCCTTTCCTGCAGCAGTGCTCTTTATCCAATTAGTCCCCATTTTGCATTTGAGTTCCAACACCTCACTGTGGTATTTTGCACTCGCTCTTGTGTGATTTCCATCCTGCTGATTTGAGACCAATTCTCCAATTTATCTAGATTGTTTTGAAATCTGCTGCTGCTGCCTTCCTCTCCACACAGACCTCATGGCTGCAACTCCTCCCAGCTCAGTGGTGCACATAAATGTTATCCTGATTTCTCCACAATATCCCTGATGCTGTGATCCCTATTATCTCCAGTTCTGTGGTCAGGCAAGCTGTTGAACTGCGTGGGGCTTGGGGCTGAACCCAGTTTGCAGCAAACGCAGTTGTTAACCTTTTGGGACAATGTTACAGTGAGCTACACACCTGCCTGTAGCAGGATTTCACCCACCACGGGTTCCTGGTGGTTTATGAGGCAGTTCTGCAGCACACCAGAGGGCACTGGGTATTGCTGGGCCATGGTCTCTCCTGCTGGTCCTCCGTGAGCAGCACTGCTAAGGGCAAAGGATTGGGAAAAAAAGCTGCCTTGTGGTCCACAGCTGTGAGAAACTGAACTGAGAAAATTGTCCAGAGAGAAGTTTTAGGCAAAAAGATGCACGGAAGGATCAGGCAGACTTCCCTTTCTATAGCTTCTTAAGTGCCTGAAATACCCTGGCCGGCTGGGGAGAGGGAGGTTATCCCAGAGTTCAGCCTCAGGACCTGGTGGCTTGCACCAGCCCTCCTTTGGCCCCACAAACTCTTGGATGACCCAAGAGCCCCAGGAAGCACCAGCTCATGCCTGGGACCAGGGGTTCCCCACAGGCTGAGCCTGGATCAGAACCCCTTCCCCGCGCTCCCTTCGGTGCCTGGCTGTCTCCAGGCTGCGGCTGCCAGGCTGGGATGTGGGTTAGCAGATTTTTTCCACGCTGTTTCTCCGGGATCCCTGACAGAGCCCATCAGAGCTGCCTTTTATCAGCACTGCACGCCTTAGTGAGCCTGTCATGACTCACACACAATGTGCTCTGTGCCGGATTAATCCGGCTGGCTTTCATGCTCAGGATGTGGGCGACGGGCAAGGGGTGGAGGGTGGGGGGGCACGGGGACAGATGCAGGGCTAGTGGGGGCCCAGGACATGGGCAGACTTGAGGACCCTGAAGCACTGAGGAGGAGGACTTTGTTTCAGTATGATCTGAAGGGACAAAGAGAGACCAAGCCCACAGGCACAAAAATGAAAGGAGAGCAACAGGTGGCATGCTGCCTTCCAGCTGCAGGTACTTGTTGCTCTGCCTTTTTAGCAGGAGCCATGCCAGGGAGTTGTGCAGAGGTGTTCAGCCCCATAAGTGAGTTTGTTTGCACTGCCACACGCTTAACTTCCCTCCCTTAGCTTTAACTTCTAATTTCCCAAGAGCATCTGGGTTTGGGCCTGAGGGAGCCAAGGGTGGGAGGCAACACTTGCCACATAAAATCATAGAATGTGCTGAGTTGGATGGGACCCACAAGCATCATGAAGTCCAACTCCTGTCCTGCACAGGACACCTCAAGAATCACACCATGTGCATGAGAGCATTGTCCAAACACTTCCTGAACTCTCTCAGGCTTGGTGCTGTGACCACTTCTCTAGGGAGCTTGTTCCAGTGTCCAACCACCCTCTGGATGAAAAACCTTTTCCTGCTATCCAGCCTAAACCTCCCATGACTCAGCTTTATCTTGTTTCCTTGATCCCTGTCACTGGTCACAAGAAGGAAGAGATCTGTACCTGCCCCTCCTCTTCCCCTCATGAGGAAGTTGTAACTGCAGTGAGGTCTCCCCTCAGCCTCCTCTTCTCCAGGCTGAAGAGACCAAGTGACCTCAGCCACTCCTCAAAGGTTTCCCCTCAAGGCAGTGCACCATCCTAGTGGCCTTCATTTGGAGGTGTTCAAAGCCAGGTTGGATGGGCCTTGGAGCAGCCTGGTCTAGTGGAAGGTGTCCCTGCCCGTGGCAGGTTGGTGGAACTGAAGGAGCTTTAAAATCCCGTCCAGCTCAAACCATTCTCTCATTCTATGATTCTATGAAGTGCAGCAAATATAAGGCATTGCATGCACCTACAATTGTTTACACAGTATTTTATAGGTGGAATTGGCTAAGAGCATAGTTAACCTTTTGTCCCAAAGCCATGAGCATGCTGTCACTGTCTGGCTTTGTCTCCTGCCACCTCTTGAGTGCCTCCAGCTCCTGGCATATCCCATGTTATTTCTTCCACCAAATCATCCACTCAGCCAACCATAACTTATCCCCAGCTTGTGGGCTCACATAGTACTGAGCATGTTTTGCAAGATTTCCTGCAGCTCTGCTGCTCCAGAGACTCAGTGTGATATTAGTCCAGCTGGGGTCATGCCTATATGTTGCTGCAGGTAGATGAGTATAGTTTGGTGTTCATCTCTGTTACACAGATCTATCCAACCCTAAGAGAGGCAGAGACAGATATTTGCTAATTCATGTGCAAAAACTTTCTTTGAAGCTGCTAATACTTTTGATTTAGGTGTGACATTTCTTTGGCATATAAACACATCTGTTAAAGCAGATCACTCAGGGAGTTTACATGTCTGTGAGACAGGTATGTCTGAAGCCTTGGTCCATGAACTGAGGAAGGACAATGTTTATAGCTCATCTTTCATCTTTTCTGGACTGCATTTCCAAAGTAATTAACATTTCTCAAAAAATGTATTGTTTATGAAATGGATGTCTTCAGAAAGGGCTGCTGTGACAGTCTTCCCTGAAATGTGTGGGAAGCTTGAGGAAAGCTCTTCACTTTCATCCCAGTTACCTGCATGCTATGCAAATTTGGGATCTCTTTCTGCTTATTTGTGAGAATTATTTGCCTCTGAAATAGAGAACTGTGAAGCTGAGCTGAGAGAAAGAGTTACTTCTCCTAAAGGTAAAAAATACCCGGTAATTTATGTTCCCTGCATAGTTAATTTCTGTGAGTCCATCATCGTGGGCAATTAGCATGTCTCCTAAATTATATCCAAACCATGGCAATTCAAGAGGAGTGCAGAAAAGTCATATTTGTGTCTTCCAGACTCTCTTTGGAGCACATATTCCCATGACAAGAGCTGCAACCTGAATAATTCCTTTTGGTGACAGTCACAACAGCTCAGCCAGGCATAGAGGAGGGAGCTTGACCCACCTTCCTGGTGCTGATGCACCTCGTAGGGCAGGTTATGGGCACTGCTGCTGCCTTCTCTGCTGGCACCTTCCTAGTGGGAACACCACAAGGGGCTGGGCACTTACACCCTGCAGTGCCAAACACAGGCTGTTTTGGGAGTCTTGCTACAGCACATCACACGAGGGTTTGGGGCTATCAGTCCAGCACTTGGTTAAATGGCCTGGTTGCTTTTTATATGAAGAGGTGTAAATTTGCTCAGAGGGCCCTGATCTGCAATTACAGCTTGGTTAACAGTTTCGAGGTATGCAGAATGGAAATCAAACATTACCGTGCCTTTCTGAACAAAGACATATCCTTCATATCCTAGGCAATATAAAGAAGAAACAGGAAGATGCAGGAAAGTGTACATATTTCTTGCCAGTTAAAGGTACTCAGTTGTGTAATACATCACCACACAGCTCTTTCTCAGTGGTTGATCATTTCATCTTCAGTCACCAAGTAATGAGGATTTTCATTCATCTTCATTAATTGTAGAATGGAGAACCTAAAATGGTTCATTGTTCCAAAAGCTGCTCTTCTGTTCTGCTTTGTCACCTTCTTCCTCTCACTTTCCTCAGGTGCAAGGCCTTGATTTATCAAGGTGCTTAAACATCTCTTTAATTAAGCACATGATTAAGTTTATTCCTACCCAGCAGCGCCTCTAAGTGTGTTTTTAACCATGTGCTCCAGTTTCTCCAGTCGCAGTGAAGTAAGGCGAGCAATTAAGCAGGTGCTTTGCTGAAGCAGAGCCTAAATGACTACTTTAGTCCTTTGTAAGGAGGAGTATAAATCCTCCTCCTGACAGGGGTGGGAGTGGGGAGGGATGCATTTTATTATCATCCTCCTCTTTAAAGCTTGACTTGGTCTTGCAGACTGCCCGGGTCCTTCCTTGTGCTGGTGACCAGCTGGTAAGCGGCTGTCACCTCTCTGAGAGCCGCAACCATGTACAAAAAATTCAGATTTACAGCAACCTTGACAAGATCATCATCCCTTTTATGGAAATGCAGGCTGGTGGCAGGGATGTTGGGAGCTGGCTTGTGTTAACACAGGCAGGGGGAGGACAGCAGGGCTGCCCCAGTTTACACCTGCTGAGGATGGGGCGGCTAGGGAGGGAAAGGTTTTCCCTGGTTTTGTTTCACACCACCTTCCCAGAGGGGCCATGAAGCCCTTCTGTGGTCACTGTGCTGCTTGGAAAAGGAACACTGTCTCTGTTTAATTTTAATGCAGCCCATTAACTAAGCTGCCTCACTGCACTTTGTCCATCTGGGTCGTCCCATGCCCACCAGAGCTTCCCTTTCGTATTATTCCCCATCGATGCAGGAGGCCCTTTTGACTCACCCCCTCCCCTCCTCCTCTCCCCAGGCCATCAACAGTGTGCTGCTCAGCCCTGGAGCACAAGCTGCAGCCATGCCCTGTGTTCCACTGCCAACACAGAGAGGCACCAACCTGTGCAAGGATAAGTTGCACACATGTTCCCTCTGCCCCAAGAAAATAGCCCTTGCTGCCATAAGAAAGGCAAAAAGCATGATGGAGTGAGGGACCACAGCTATAACAGTGCACACTTGTTAACCAGGAAAAAAATGGATAAGGAGGAGGAGGAGAAAGAGAAGGAGGATAGATGTAGCAACAGCAGGGGCTTGGGCAGGAAGGGGGCTGGCAGCGAGGGAGGCAGCCAGACAAGTAGGGTCCCTCTGCTGATGCCATCAATTACAGGGCCCAGGGCCTGTTTGTTGTCATTGCTGGCAGCAGGGAGAGTTGGGGTTTGCTTTCTTACCTTCTTCTTTTTTCCTTCTTTTCCTGTTTTTGTTTGTTTGTTTTGTTTGCTTGGGTTTTTTTTTTAATGAGTGTCTGTGGGGTTTTTGTTGGGTTGGGGTGGGGGGGGTTGTGACATCTGGGCTGCAGCTCGGCCAAGGAGGGCTGGGGGTGGGGAAGGAAGGGTGAATATGGGATTTTGCCCAATCCACTGATTCTCAATGGAGGCTCCAGGCAACACTCGAGGCGCTGTGAGGCAGCACTGGCCCGAAGAAAGGANGGGCGGCTAGGGAGGGAAAGGTTTTCCCTGGTTTTGTTTCACACCACCTTCCCAGAGGGGCCATGAAGCCCTTCTGTGGTCACTGTGCTGCTTGGAAAAGGAACACTGTCTCTGTTTAATTTTAATGCAGCCCATTAACTAAGCTGCCTCACTGCACTTTGTCCATCTGGGTCGTCCCATGCCCACCAGAGCTTCCCTTTCGTATTATTCCCCATCGATGCAGGAGGCCCTTTTGACTCACCCCCTCCCCTCCTCCTCTCCCCAGGCCATCAACAGTGTGCTGCTCAGCCCTGGAGCACAAGCTGCAGCCATGCCCTGTGTTCCACTGCCAACACAGAGAGGCACCAACCTGTGCAAGGATAAGTTGCACACATGTTCCCTCTGCCCCAAGAAAATAGCCCTTGCTGCCATAAGAAAGGCAAAAAGCATGATGGAGTGAGGGACCACAGCTATAACAGTGCACACTTGTTAACCAGGAAAAAAATGGATAAGGAGGAGGAGGAGAAAGAGAAGGAGGATAGATGTAGCAACAGCAGGGGCTTGGGCAGGAAGGGGGCTGGCAGCGAGGGAGGCAGCCAGACAAGTAGGGTCCCTCTGCTGATGCCATCAATTACAGGGCCCAGGGCCTGTTTGTTGTCATTGCTGGCAGCAGGGAGAGTTGGGGTTTGCTTTCTTACCTTCTTCTTTTTTCCTTCTTTTCCTGTTTTTGTTTGTTTGTTTTGTTTGCTTGGGTTTTTTTTTTAATGAGTGTCTGTGGGGTTTTTGTTGGGTTGGGGTGGGGGGGGTTGTGACATCTGGGCTGCAGCTCGGCCAAGGAGGGCTGGGGGTGGGGAAGGAAGGGTGAATATGGGATTTTGCCCAATCCACTGATTCTCAATGGAGGCTCCAGGCAACACTCGAGGCGCTGGGCGGCAGCACTGGCCCGAAGAAAGGAACCTTCATGGGCTGTGGGGGGAA
>VXAD01003953.1:1215745-1404924 GCA_013399195.1 Dicrurus megarhynchus | reverse complement strand
CAGGGGCTGTGGGGGGAAGGCAGGCAATGGCAGGCATCCCTCCCGCCAGGTGAGCGGGAGCTCAGCCGCTCTCCCCTTCCCCCAGTCCTACTGCCCAGTCAAACCTCCCAGAGGAGATTTTGGCCCCTGAGCTCAGGCCAGGCGGTTGTGCAGTGCTATAAGATTGAAATGGGTAAATAAATAGAGTGTACAGAGCAGACCTTTGGCTGGAGGGATGCTGGTCTACGCCAAGTGGGGCTGTGTACGTGTGAAGCTACACATATGTGTGTGTGTATATATATATATATATATATATATATAAAACCACATTCCTGCGTGGAGCATGGGCTGTAAGGCTGGTGGCAGTGACTGTGACTTTCCAGCTTGGCTCTGCATGGTTTCTTCCCTGAGCCTGCCATCCCTGGCTAGGTGATATCATCTCTTCCAGGAAAACATCTGGTCCTGATTCCAGGCCTGCCGGCAACCGAGCCACCGCTGGCCTTCTAGGCAATGTGCCCTACAGATTAATTACTTTCACAGTTGAAAACGTGCACCTTGATTTTCAGTCTGAATTTGTCTGGCCTCAACTGCTGGCAGCTGGTTCTCATAAATGCCCTTTTCTGCCAGATTAAAGAACCCTTTGATATCAGGACTCTCTCTCTCCCTTGAAGTGCCTGTAGATCAAATCACTCCTTGGAAGAACCAGGGAGATCGTGCCTTTTTAAATTGCACACCATAGGGTGGGTTGTCCAGACTTCAAACCTTTCCAGATTAAGCCATGTGGCATTAAATATCCTTTGGCATCCACACCTGTTCCTGCGTCCCTCACTGACACCGTTAAGGGCTGCCTGCCAGCCCGGGATGCTTGATGCCTTCAAGATGCAGACACAGCCACGCACGGACCAGCAGAGAAGCAGAGATTTGTGGGAGACCCAACAGATGCATTTAGCCATGGCAGTTTTAACTTTTATATTTTTCAAATCCTGTACTGCCTAGTGTGTAATTCTGAAGTTTTGTGTGGCCTGTTAGCTACTGTTCTCTCACACTGGTTAAACATAACAAACCCTCTCTAGGTTTGCACTTCAAGGACACCTTGTTGTCCCAGGCCCTGAAATATGTAAACTAACGCCTCTGAATGGGGGGGAAAACTTTGGGTAATTACTTCATTGCCTGAAATTGTAATTGGAGAATTAACCCTGATATGCAAATGGACCAAACTTATAAAAGTGTGAAGAACCCGTGACCCAGGGTCCATCTTGGGTGGAGGCTTTTGACTGCCCAGAGTGTACCTTTGAAGGCCCTTCAAATAAATACCTGCTTTTATTCTCTTAATCTTGTCCAGCCTCTGTTTTCAGGTAGCCACTTCAAGGCATCAGTTCGGCTGCTCCTTAGGTGTGAAAGGATCAATGAAATGAAATCTTCTGCTGTGTTTGCTGCTGAGGAAGTCATGGCATGCTGAGTGGGTCAGAGCAATTGAGGCTGACCCTCACTAGTGGGAGGGTGTGAGGGAGATTGCAAACTGGCCAGCACATTGTGTACCAGCAGCCTTGGAGGAACAGATTCATCTCTTGGATCAAAGTGTGTTTAGCCACAAAAGTCTGTATATGGAGAAAAAAAATTGTCAGTTTGCAACATTTATTTTTCAGATTTTAGGTTCTTGTGGTAGTATAGCATAAAAGGGGGAAAGGTTTGGAATGAAGCCTCGAGCTCACAAAGTGCGAAAAATATCTTCCTGCCCAGTTTTGCAATCAAAAGATGTTTGTGTCAGCAATGGAAAGGAGAGCTTTTGTTTGTTTGTTTGTTTGTAGGCTCTGCAGCCCAGTATCGCTGCCGTGTTTATTACGCCCAGAGCTCCTGCAGAGTGGCATTTCCAGTGTCCACATGCGTCTCCACTCGGTGGCTGGAGTGCCACAGTCTGTAACACGCAGAGTCTGAGATGCTGAGACACTGCTACTCTGCCACTCTTACAATTGTCTGAGGTTATAACCAGCTGAGATTACAGCCAGTTGGGTATAACCAGCCCTGGCTACAACAGCTGGGGAATATGAAACACTGTCCTTGGCCAAGTAATTTGCAAAAGGTCACCCAGAGCATCTGTGGCATGGCAGGATCTGAACCCTGCTCTTTTAACTCTGCTTCATCATCACAGAACACTCTCCCACGCAGTGCCACTCCTCAAGTGCTTTAGATCAGGCAGAGCTGTCTGGGCAGCCTTTCCAACTAAACTGCATTTCTGAAAAATAGGATTTATCTCTCACAGTTGTGTATTTTAATCAGAGATACAAATCTTAAGCTGAGGGCAAATCAGGCCCCTTCTGCCCATCTGATGAGACTGGGAAGTAAATCCATAGGGTATCTCAGGAGAGAGCGCCACAACAGACTAGTTCAGTGCAGACCACAAAACTTTTCATCAAAACCTGGATTAAAATTCACCCTTTAGGAAGATTTAACTTCTTTACAGACTTGGTGAAGTCTCCAATTCTGCGAACTAAAGCAAATGGTAAAAGTGTCTTTCACCTGCCCAAGCAGGACCAGTGGAACTCTCCATCCCACCAGGATGCTGACTGGTAGGATATTTCCTGCAGCCCTTTATCTCCTTCAGGAGAGCGATCGAGAGCACGTCGGTGTTGCGACATCAAACCCTTTTCTTCCTGTGTGGTGCTCAGTGCTAATGGGAGTGTAAAGGAGAAGAAAGCTCTTCTTTCTTACCTCAAATCCTCCTACCCCCTGTCCCAGTCCCAAGGGTCCCGTGTGATATGAGACATGTGTTTTACTTTCATCCCTGCCTGAGAAACTCATGTTTTGGCATTATCATGCAAGATGGAAGAGAGCCAGCATTTCTGGGAGGATTTCATCCCAGAGATTGCTTTCACCTTTTCCTGACTGTTTCCCCAACACTGACTGCAGCAGAAAACCCTGTCAGTTTGTTACCTGCTCACTCCCCGAGGTGGTGAGCTGAATCTCTTGACTCTGTCAGTGATGCACTTAGACATGGTGACAAGCACCTCTCACCAGAGGCTGTTTTCGGCAGCTCAGGTAAGAGGTGCTCTACAGGGTGCATGGCAAAGGAGGCATGGAGAGAGGGGAGGTAGCTTCTTGTCTCACCAGTGAAGAGGTGTTAATTAAAGTGACTACTTTAACTTTTTCACACCCTGACATTCTTTGTCAGCCTGATGAGAACGTGCATGACCCAAGTGGCCTCCCAGGAAGCGCTGTGTGAGATCCACTCTCCTCCTTGGCCACTCTTCACCATCCCCCCTTCGTCATCATCTCCCGCCCACCTCCCACCTCGGTGCTGCTAATGCATTTCCATTATTTATGAGACATCCCTTGGTGTTTCCAGTTCAGCCTTTCTCATTCTTACTACTTTTTGCTTGGCATGTTGAAGTCAGTATGGCCCAGAAGTCAATATGGCTCAACACTCATCTGCCAAACACAAATCCCTTGAAATTTTCCTTTCTAGCAGGGTTTGTTTTAAAGGAGCAATATGTGACCATTGTACATGGTTGTATGAACAAAGCAAAAGTCACAAGTTTTGGATTAATGGCTATGGAAGCCAGTGCCTTCTCAGGCTGGCTGTAAAATATGTAACCTACCATCAGCAGTAACATGGACTGTCAAAATCCTGTCAAAAGATAGAAAAGAGAATTCATCTTTTCAGATGCACTCTGTTTTTTTCAGATGCTCTCATGTTTTGATGGTTTATCAGTGAGGCAGCCAGCTGGTGCCATTATGATTACAGGTTCCTTCTGCCTTGCTGTGCACAAGGAAACCATGTAAGACGTGATCAGTGCATTTCTCATGTGCCATCATCTGACAAATCCTTGGCCATCACCAGTCCCCCGCTCAGGATACAGAGCATTTTGTTACTGAGTACTGTCTATGTGAATAACCCTTTCAGCTGCAGCACAAGTAGGTTTGAACTCATTGTAGTGAGTTCACTCGTTGCAGTACTGCTCTGTAGGGAAATGGAGAATATATTATTCTTTTTTACAAGGCCTGCATTTGCACGCTGACAGAGGAGGCCCAGAGGAATGCTTCCTCACCAGACAGCAGCCAGACCTTAGCTGGATGACCTTATGGCTTGCAGACAGCAGTTTTACTAGCACATCCAAAATAAACCTATCCTTTGTCTTGATGCAGAAACTGCACGGAGGCTGTTTCATTTAGAAGCCATTCCTTGGACAGCTTATTCCTCCAGTGGCCTGGGAAGGCTGTCAGCCTCTCCTGTGAACTATTTACCACATCTGCCTTTTGTAACACCAAGTTATTTTGCTGCCTTGTTCCCTCTCCAGCCCCCACAGCAAGAAAATAATCGTGCACACCCAATTAAAGCCACGCACAACTCTCCCAACATCTTCTGCTGGCCTTCAAGGATGTCCATGGGTTTTCCCACTGAGAGTGAAGGTTTCTCATTCCCACTGTAATAGCCCAGAGCTTGTTGTCTAAATCTGATTTGGAATTAGGCAAAGGTCCATGGTTCCATGTCAATGCCAAGATGTGGGTGGGAGCGGAGGGGAGGATTTTTTCCTAGGGATTTGAAATCTCTTCTTATGCTGTTTCTGAAAGATTTCATCTCTCCAGGAAGCAGAAGTCTCTCGAGATGAGCTGTTTGTGCAAGACTCTGCCGTGTGGGCTTGAGCTGGAGCCTTCAGATGTAGCCAAACCAAAAGATTGCATTTTTTCTGGGTTGGGACCAGTCAGGATCCAAACTTCAGGGAAGGATTTTGGTCCAAGAAATTGAATCTGAGCTGCTCTTATCTTCAAGTGTTTCAGATGAAAGGATTGTCTGAGCCCAAGAAGGCGTGTGAAATGCAGTCACCCTGACTTAGTTGTGCCTCCAGGCAGGAGATGTGCTGGGACAGTAAGGGAAGCTGCTCGTGGCTCGGGAGGGCGCATGATGAAGTGACTTGACAAGGGACACACAAACAGCCTGTAGCAGAGACAAGGAAAAAATTATCTAAATGTTGTTTTGTTATCCCTCTTTGATCCAGAGAGACTACTTTGGCTGGGCCAAATCCACAGCTGGTGTAAGGCCCTCCATATTATCCAAATGTCTAGGAAAGATACAAACATAAAGATTGAGTTAGGAGTGAGTGGTCCCCATTTCTAACTGGAATTTATGACAGGAGCCAAAGCTGGAGTTCACATGAAACACATCCCATTTCAGATCACCAAAGCCAATGCCTGGGTTGGATTTTCTTCCATACTAGATATTAAGGCTGAAAGCGTGGGAATGCCTTCTCTTGAAATATATCTTATTTCCACGGTCTGGCTAAAGAGGTCCCTCACTCCCAAACCATTACAGCCTTTGTTTCTTTCCTAAATCTCACAGCACCGACGTTTGCCGTGAAATCACCGGGTCAGCATCCCCCTCCTGGCTTTACTCCCCCATTCTCTGTGAGCTTGCTGGTTTACACTCCAGGTTACACACAGGGAGATGAGCTCAGAATCCCCAGCAGCGACAGATAAAATGCTGCCATGTGAAACCCACACTTGCTGCAGAGTCGTGTTTTAACCTTGTCCCATCCCTCCCCTTCTAGAAAGCCAGCCTGGGTGGGAAAGTCGAGGAGAAATAAGATGTTACGTTCATCCCGGGAAGCTGAAAGACGGGGGATTTGTAACTGGAGACCAGGATGGAGGCGGGGGAGAAAGAAACACACAGAGATACTGATGACCCCCTATGTGGGCAGGTCGGCTGTCCCCGCGCCCCTTTCACAGCACGTTTGGCATCTCTCGGCGCCATGCATCCCTCTACGTGCATGTCCCTGCATGCAGGCGCGGGCGGTGGGATTGGGGGGGCGGCTCAAAAAGCCTCGCTGAGAAAGGTATTTCTTGTGGGGAGAAAGACGCGGGGGGGGGGAAGGGGGGGGGAGAAAGAGGGCAGGCCCCCTCGCTCCCCACTGAGTCCATTTCTCCTGCTTTGCCGGAGCTGTCAGCCTTGAATCCCGGTGGCGTCCCGTAACTAATTGACAGCAATGGGGGCCTTTGGGAGCCGAAGAATACGCATCCTTGCTGGGCGAGCGCTGGAGCAGGGGCTGCGCGGGCAGCTGTGGGGGATATAAAGGGCGGCTTTGAAAGCCTTTGTGCCTGCCCGCAGTGCGTGCGTGCGTGTGTGTGGCGGGTTTGTGGCGAGGTGAAGATGCCGGGCAGGGCGGAGGGGGGAGCCGCACGGAGAAGCCGCCGTGCACAAGTGAGGTTCTCCCAGGGAAAAGGGGCGGGGGAGGGAGGAAAAAGCCCCAAACGGAGCGAGGTCCCCGCGCTCTCTCTCAGAGGCCGTCGGCGCTGCGAGCAGGGAGCTGGCTGGGGCTTCGGTGTAAAGCCAGGGCCGTCGCGAAACTAGATCTCTGTTTTTCATCCTGCCCTGGCTCAGACTGTAAAACATGACCTGCCCGCACGGCCGCCAAGCTGCAGCTTCGAGAAACAAAACCCCTGCTGTGGTTTTTTTTCTGGGCTTGGGGAGCGGGCAAAGCAATCTTCCCTCCCAGGTGTAACCTGGCAGCTTTGTCCCTGTGGTCATCCTACTCCTTCCCGATGATGCTTTGATGCCCACCAGAGGAAGGGCTGGATTTTTTTTTTTTTTTTAATTGTCCTGAAGCCGGTTGCACAAACATGTCACAGACAAAATATTGTCCGGGAGACATTTTTATGTTTTTGGCTTGACTCATCAAAAATGCCCCATTGTCTGTGACATTTTAAGAAACAATCTCTGATAAAAGTATTTACACATCTACAGCTGGAAAGAAATAAATTAACTGCCTGCATTTCTCTGGGGTCTGTCACTGTGGAATTGAATAACAGAAGCAACCAAATGGGGACAAGTGTAGAAGAAACAGCTCCCAAGGCAGCTGGGCAAGGGTGCTACTATCAAACAAGACCAGCACAGCTGTAGTGGCAACAAGGGACACTTATATTTTAGACCTAATCTGTACCCAGTTTTTGAGAAAGTGAGTGTTTGAAAGATGGAGCATCAGTTCATATGTTTGAAGGTCAAAAGATATCATTAGACCAGCTAATCTGATCTCTTGTGTTATAAAGACCCCAGGATGATACCCAGTTACCTTTATATTGAGCTAAATTACTTGTATCTGACCAGTAGCACTTCTTTTTTTTTTTGGTCACAGTCTTTTGTCTCTTTATTTCAGCTAGGCCCTATGCAAAAAATGCTTGGACTCAGCCAGTCAAGAGAGATCCTGGGCATTTGGCAACATGCAGTTTTCATTCTGCATTTGCCTCACTTAAGTAGGAGCTGTATTTTTGCTAGATCCTATGTGTGGCAATACAACACAGGAAGTCCAGCTCCTCACAGGTTGTTTGCTTGCTGAGCAAGGCTAATTGCCCAGCTCTAGGCTAAAAGAGAGAGGTGCCCAGCTATCTCCCAGGTCAAGTCCAGAGACCCTTGGAAGTACCCCAGTTCCCAAAACTGTTCATGCTGTGGGCAAAGCAGTGAGTCCTCATCCTTTCTGTTGCCTGTGAGTTATACACTACTGAAAAGGAGAGCTGGATTTCCTGGGGACTATAAACAGCTTTTTGCTTGGCCATAGGTCAGTGTGGGAAGGTTTCTCCATGAAGCCAGAGTGGGCATGTTAAATGCAGGGAGCAGGGCAAGCCCTGGGTTGGGCTTGCTCAGAACATCCAGCCCATCTGGTACCCACCCAGCAGCTGGCTAGTGTCTCTGCTCCTGTGAATTAATGGTATTAAAAGGTGGCTGATCAATTTGTGCTGTTGAAAGAGAATTCCTCATGTTGTTGGGGTTTTTTAACGAAGTAGAGAAAAGCATGAAAAAATATACTCATTTATCAATATGTTTGAAACATTTTTTTTTTCTGGTTTGTCTTTAGTCACATGGATGATGGTGTTGGTTTCTCTATGCCCCAAACACCCTGGGGCCAATACAGCTCTGTCCAAGCTCTGAAAGATGATGTTTGCTCCATCTAGTAACCACTGGCTTCAGCCCAAGTTCCCAATGAACTCAGTAAAAAGATTGACTCAGCTTAAAAGGGAACATGACCTTAGTCTGTACCCTGAACAATAGTTCAGAAATGCCTGCCTGGCTGCAGGCTCCAGTGACCTGTTGCTGCTTGTGAGAGTTGCACTGCAGGCTCTGGGCAGCTCCGACCATCTTTAGGCTCCATGTTTGTGGAGAACCCAGTGTGGAATCAGTATCAGTTTTCTGATGGATGCTTCCACACATTGTTGCAGCAGATATGTGATACCAGAGCCTGTCAGTGCAGGTGTGAGCAGGGATGGCACTGCTCTCCCCCTGTGAGCTCTGGAATTTCAGGCAGCTGTTTTGACTGCAGAGGGGTCACTGGTTTGTGTGGGAAGAAAGACTGTGACTGCTGGCAGAGGTATCAGTTCAAGCCTACTGATTGCTCTCTCTCAGCTGACAGTAAAAATAATTCAGTTTCAGATAATACAGCGTTGTTCTTTCCATGTGGAAAAATCGGAAAGGCATGCAAAACTCTCCCTCTTTTTTTCCTGCTAACTGCCTTGATTTCTGCTTCCACATTCCCAGCTGCCGCTCCTCTTCAGGTTGCCCTTTTTGACTCCTCGATTAACTTCTTTGTCCACCCGTTTACCACTCAGGACATGGCGACCTTTGGATGTAAATCTGCGCTGACGTCCCTCCCACTTGCGTGCTTTTGTCGGGGCTGACATCTGCGAGACTCCTTGTGGTGGAGATGGGAGGGAGCCGGGTGGATGTGGGATCTGGGCAGTGCCCTCCCCTGCCAGGGCTGCTGCCCACCTCCACTCTGTGTTGCTGGCTCCCCGTCCCACAACTCAGTGCCTTAGCCTGGGATGAAAGAATCACAGATTTTGCTCTGCAGCTACCAAATGAGACATGAGTGTAGGTACAGCCTTCACTCTCTGGTGTCTGTTGGCCCAGGAGTTCCCGAACTGCCCATGGGACTGCTGGCTCTCAGCTCCTCAAGACACAGGCCATCTTTATTATCAGGTTAATTTGGACAGGTATTCTTGGTGAGAAAGCCGAAGCCCGTATATGGGCCCAGCCCAGCCCACGTACAGTGCTCCTTGTTGTGCCCTGGAGCTGCTGCTGTTTGAAATGGGAGCCTTGTTTGGAGGACACCCCCAGAGCCAGGGCAATGCATTTGCTCCTTATGTTACGTCAGGGTGCAAGATATCCTTCCTGCACAGCAAGTCTCTGACAAGCCTTGCAGCTATGAGGGGGTCACAGACCATTGCAGAGCCCAGCCATGCACCTCAGACCAGAGCTGACAGGTGGGCTGCACACAGCACCATTTTCCAGAAGCAGGGCCTTGTAGACTTTTGAAGCAGAGGCAGCTTTTTCCCAAACGATGTCCCAGGCTGCAGCATGAAGGCATTATTTGCTCTGAAGTGGGTTTTGTTCTGCACAGAGTTTGACTACTGGGATGTGGCATGCTGCCTCCTGGGTCCACTGTGATTTTTGGCAGTATCTCCTGAATCCTGCTCTGAAGCTTTCTGTTCTGAAGCTTTTCCAAAGTCCTGCCCAGAGCCTCCACCAGAGATGTGAGATGCCAGTTAAGGTTCAACTTTCCAGCATCGTGTAGGGCTTTTGGCTTTAATTACACAAACAGAGCCCCCTTCCCCCAGCCTCCCCCTTGTTCCCAGCACAATGAGGTCAGACACCTGCAGAACTGAACTTTTAGGGAAATGGCCCCAGAGCAGGACAAAGGTGTTGGGCGGTGGGGGACGGAGACGTGAGGGGCAGGCAAGCAGCTGCGGCGGAGGAGGCACAGCTGGATCCCTGCACAGCACTGCCTCTTTGCCTGCCCCTGCCTCATCCTTCTCGGGCCTGTTAGAGTAGTTCCTCCTTGAGAAAGCAGAGTAGTTTCTCCTTGAACTCCATGGTAACACCACAGCTGCCAGGCAAAAGAGTCCCTGGACAAGCTCCTTGCTGAAAGCCTCTCTGAACAGTTAAGGGAAATGGTCTTGTTTGATGTTTATTCACTGAGCCCTTTTCTTCTGCTCAGCTTTACCCAAATAGAGATAGACAACTCTGTAGAGGTTGAAATAAATGAGCTCTCCCCATCAGACCTGGAGACACTAGGAATGGGCAAGCTCCAAATCCTGGCCTTGCCTCACTCAGATCAGTCTTTCTTCCTTCACTGGAGGTGGAATGCAGATGGCATTGCTGAGCTGTGTCCAGACGCTTGAAAGACCTGCTTTAAATACTTTCCTGAAGGAAAAGGAACAATAAGCATTGCAACTGCATGAAGGGATATGAAGTTGTACTTACGTGCTCAAGAGGTCTGCGAGCTTTACAGAGCACTCTAGGCAAACGAGTTTTAGTGAAATCATACATGGGTTGAGCTATACCAGGTTTTTGTTTGTCTCTTCCCATTCAAGAGAAAGGAAATAAGAGGACATATCCATTCCTTAAAAAAAACAAAAGAAAAAAACTATTTCGAAAGAAGCAAAAAAAAAAGAGAGCAGGACTAATAGGTGAGCTACGTTCCCACCACTGGTCTGCTTCTCTGTGTTCCCATATGTAAAATGGGAAGAAAAACAATGAGTAGATAATGAAAATGGGATGACAGATAGGGTGGAGTGAGTGGATAATGAGGGGGAAAAAAATTAAAAGGGTCGTTAGTTCTCATACTTATGGATTCAGTTCAGTATAGTAAGTGCCAGGAGAAAAACTGCTTCCAACAAGATTTCTTGTGCTTCTTTTGACATCAGGCAAGTGGATCTTGCCCAATAGTACCTGCTTTCATACAGCACTTCTCCCTAGGTCATAGAGGGCATTGTGTGAGCATTGCATGAGTATAAGAAAGCATCTCTTTAATAAGAGATGACTGGTTGGAAGGGCCAAGTGAATTCCCCACTCCATAGAGGTCTGCAATGCAGCAGTTAGAAGGCAGCAAGTTAAGCCTGAGCTTTGGACAGTGTTGGGTTGAGGACTTCCAGTTTAGGCTCTGTCTCCTTTTGGAAGGGTCTGTCCTGCCCTGGAACGGTGTCAGGCTTAAAGTCTTCTCGCCTTGCTGTCACACTGTGGGAATGTTGCTGAGGGGGTTCTGTGCCTCCCATCATCTCTCCTGAGGTACGACCCACTGTGTTGCTGCCTGGACTGAGAGGTGGTGGTGAGGGGTAGGGATGAAGGGGAGGGGGTGGGGGGAGAAGTTGGTGAAGAGGGTAAAGGAAGCAACTTTTTAAATAAAAAAAAATAAGTGATGAATAGATCGGCTAATCCCGGGAAACCTTGAGAATATAGAGCAGCGTCTGTGGAGCCTCCCTTTTTTCTTTTCTTTTTTTTAATTTTCCTTTCTTTAATTTCGCTGCAGCACGTATAATCAATTATGGCTTGAATCGGGGATAAGGGGAGGGAAAGTACTTCAATTCATAAATCAATTTTATACGGTCATCAGTCAGGTTGTGAATGCAAATACCTCTGTCGGTTTAGGTTATTCAGAATTAATTGACTCCCACCGGGCTGGGCTGCAGATGGAGAGAAGCTTTCTCACAAAGTCTGCTCAGGCTCAGCATGGGGGCAGGCAGGCGGGCTGGCTTCCTCCTCCTCCTCTTCCTCCTCTTTCCTCTCCTGGAGCATTATACTATTGGCGTTGAGGAGAGTTTTGTGTGTGCGTGTGTGTGTCCCCTCTGTGAGAGGGAGAGATGCTTGAAGAAAGAAAGGGATATGCAAAGATTAAAGTCACAAGCCCCCTCTTCAGCCCTGGCCTGCGCAGACACTTTTATGTGATTAGGAATGCTTTGCTTTCAAGGGTTTGCTTTTAAGCCTTGAGCTTCTCTTGAACTTCTCCAATAAGAAAACAAACAGCAGTGTCAAAGCCTCCCCTGTGCCTGGAATTCGAGCTCGAGTTGTGTCATTAAAAAGCCACTTCGCTACTGGGACTTTGGCATCTGAGTCACTGTTTCAAAGCCAGTCTGGGGCAGGAGAGATCGAAAGTCATTAAACATGTAGTGGTTGTTTTGGTGGCCTATTGAAAAATGAAGTTTGGAGGGTTTCAGGGCCACTGGGAGGACGCAGAACAAATGCTGCCACCTGAATCCTCCCTCCTCCTCCTGCACCTTCTCTCCAAGGGCTGCATGGTGAAATATCTGGCAAGCTGTATGGAGAAAACTCAAAGGATGGATTTGCTGGAGGGTAAAGAGGCAGCCCCTCTTTTTCTCCCCCATTAGCACTACCCAGGTCAGCAGTCGTCCTGGGCTAAACAGCAGGGCAGAGCTGGCACTGCACCACAGAGGGGGCTGTCTCAGTTTCCTCACACACACACCCCAATCCCCTCGTGGGACTGCACTGAGCCTGGAGGCTGTCACCCCACGTGGTACCCCAGGGCTATCACCCCACTCCTCTCCTGGCCCCATGACCCCTTCCCTCCTCCCTGGCCAGCTCCCTTTGTCTCAGCGGTTAGCTGATGCCATGAGTTTCCCCACACAAGGGACAATCGTCCTGGTTTTTGCATGGTCTCACCAACCAGTCCAGACCTCAGACTAGCTGGCATGCCCACCACATCAGCCACCCTGCGCTGGACGTTTGTGTCTGGTGTTGCCCTTCCCAGACATCACACTGATGGAATGAGTGGGGAACGCTACTTCATGACACCCCCTGGGAAACATAGTTGGTATTAACACCCGGGTACCTGCATTTCCCTCTTTGTTTTGGCTTGTCACACCTAGGCCTTTTCAGACCAGGACATCTCAGCTTCAAACTGCAGGAGCTCATCTACAGAAGGAGGCCATCAGACATGCTTCAATAGATACCTAACTATGAGATCAATTGCCTAAACCAGTCAGAGTAGGCAACCCTGTTTTCTGCCTGGGGAAACTGAGGCACAGATAAATATGTGGCTGAATCCAAAGCATCCTACTTTAAAAAGTGGCATAGCTGGAAATAAAGCCCAGGTCCTTTTGTCTGCACTCTTGTTACGGTACTCACCAGGACCCAGACAGCAGACCACCAGAGCTGAACACGTGGGGCATGTCCATGCCCTCTGCTGTACAATGGGCTAAGCACATCAGGTTTCAGCAGGGCCAGAGGAACTGGCATGTTAGTGGAGTGCCGGAGATGACCCAGTGGAGCTGATCCTCACAATGCCATGGAAACAATAGGGCAGACCCACCAAAAGCTCGGAAGAGGCTGTGGAGGTAGCAATAACTGGAGAGGAAGCTTGGCTGTGCTTAAAGCCCCCCGGGAGGAGGAGGCTGCAAAGGAAGATGAAAGGAGCTGTCTGGAGCTGTCTGCAGTTAAGTGGGGAGGTGGGAAACGGCTTTGCAGTTCTTCAGCAGGAAGCGTGGGGAGCAGGTCTTGGCAAAGGGAAGCAAAAGGGAGAAGCAGAACAAAAGAGCCATGCAACTTCCACTCAATGCTTTCCTCCATTTTGGGCAAATCTGCTATTTGAACAGCAACCAAAGAGCCAGGTGCTTTGGATGGTCTTCTACAAGGCTCTGCCAACTTCACAGCACCCCTCAGCTGCAAAATTCTCTGCTAGTTTTCACAGATGCAATTTCGTCAAAGCCCCTTCCCACGACCCACTCTGCCCCCTCTGCCTCCACTGCAGTCACGGGCACTCCTACACATCCTACACCATCCTGCCACTCCATTTCCCCTCAGTGCTTCCCCTTCATGATAAACACTATGGACAGTAATTAATGAGAATATGAATGCCCCATATTCCTCGTCCTGTATTTTTTTAAATGAACTTGGTCCATAGTCTAGAGAAGGCAAACATGGGATTGTTACCTCCAGCACCAACCTGGAAGCCTCAGGGAATTTCCCAGCCCTGCCACATGCCAAAGTACAACCCATTAGGAAGGATGGGCCCCGTGTTTGCAAGCCTGACAAGTCTTTCACACTGAAAATGAGAATTACGCAGACAAGTTAGGCTCTCTTCTGCCGAGGCTGTTGCACCTTGTAGGTTCTCCATGGCCAGCATTTTGTCTCTGCTGCACCTCCTCCGTATGGCAGTGCCAGGGGGATGTCCTGCTCTGGGGCTGGTGGTGACTGGGAGCACGGCATGGGAGCACATTGTATGTTTTGTGCGTGGCATGGAAGGCCTGTCAGGCTTGTGGTAGTACCAAAAAGCTTTTGGCATATGGCTCTTCATGTGGGAACCCTGTGCTCCCTCTTCCTGTGACAAGCACCAGGAAATGCATGCATTAGATAAAAAGGTGTCATGATGGCCTCGTGCACGTCCAAGTCCCATCCGCCCGCCAGCCTGACAGTAACCAGGTCTGACTCTTGCTAAACACACATCCCTGGGGCCAAAAGCTGGAATCTGTGCTGCCTCTGCTGAGCCTTCTCTAAATTCCCTGCTGAATATCCCTGAGAAGATCTGCTTGGTGTTCATCAGGTTGGAAAACAGTTTAAAAAAAAAACAAACATCCTTTGGGATCTTCCAGCAAATCTGTAATATGTGAGAATTAACCTATTTTTGATGCACTGCCTGCTTTCCCCACACTCCCTTGCTGGCCCGAGGCTGGTTCATCTTTCAGAGCTGAACAATGCTTCGTGTGTTTCTGTTTGCTCAACATTTAGAGGGGAGGCCTTCCTCTCTTCAGTGTTTTCTTAGCATTTTTTAATCATGTTTATAAAGTCAAATACCTAAGTGACCAAAAGAGCGGCGAGAACTGCTTCTTTGCTCTGCAGGGTACTGAAATCTCCTCTTGAAGTCAATGGGAGAGCCATGCTCTGCTGAAATCCTGATCAGAGCTGGGGCTTTAGCAAAGGGGAGGAGTGAGCCCCTTGCTTTACTACATAGCTCCTTTCACAGAGACCCAGGGAAGGAGGGGAGAGGTGTGGGGGGGAATCTTTACACCCATGGTGGGACTTCTGAAGAATTTACAGTCATCTTTCCTAGAGACACTAAAGATTTTATAGCCTTGGTACCAGGGGTTACAATGCCCTATGGAGCACAGAGCTGAGTGTATGCCAGGGACCCCTTCATCTCACCAGAGGCTGGAAGGTGGCCAGGGGCTTCACATGGGGAAGTTTATTTCAGAGAGAGAAGGGAGTGAGGAAGCGGGAGGGAGAGAAGAGGGGAGAGAGGCCGAGCAGAGGGGGAGAGGGAAGGGAAAACAAAAGCATGTGAGAGTGAGGGAAAGAGGCAGGATGGAGAGCAAGGGAGGGGGAGCAGAGGGAGGCAGAGAAATGAGAGGATGCCAGCATGGGAGGGATGAGAGGAGAGACCCAGAAAAGAGGAACAGAAGGGAGAAATGAAAAGGAGGGAGAAAAACATTTTAGAAGTGGCAGAGGGAGGAAACATGAGATTAAGGAGTAACAGAAAAGGAGCCAGAAAGAGGGAAAGGAAGAAATAGCAACTATGAGTAAAGTTAGAAAGCAAAACAGGTTCTGAGAGCAGGTACAAGAGGGAGGCTCAGAAGCAGCCCACAGCCCAGTCCCCCAGACAAACTCAGCACGGAAAATCGGGCTTTTCAGTGACTGTCCCCATTCTCCTGCCAAGTCTTTAAACTGAGAGAGGAGCCAGGGAGCACTTCTGCATACCCAATTCTGCACAGACCTGCACACCCAGGCTCCTTTTGGGCAGATATTCACAAAAATGAATACGCATCTATACACACGTGTGTATGTGCGTGCATGTGTACGCACCCTCACACATATGTGCAAGCATGTCACGTGTCCAATGCTATGACATCCATGCTTTCCCTCTCCTCACACTTGTGTGCACCTGCTGTGCCTGTGCAGGCTCTCCCTGTACCTTCACCTGCCTCCACAGCCATCCTCACATCCAGCTTGAGCTCCACTCACTCCTCGGCTGGCTGCAAAACAAGGCTTACACTTTGTGAAAAATGCTGAGGTTTGGCTGTTTAGGTTCATTCCATGCTGGGGAGAAAATGAGCCTTTAAGAAATTGGTNTTTTTTTTTTTTTTTTTATCATGAGGGGAAAAGAAAATCAGACAGAAAAATGAAGGCAGCAAGTGCTCCACACCAGAACATGAAACATGGACATACATTTAAGAAATGGTTTCTCTGATCTGGTGGTCTGTGAATGCAGATTTAATAACAATTGTGGTGGTCAATTATAGCCTGGTCATTTATAGCCCTAGGAGGCTGTGCTTGAGGCCCCTAGCCTAGGAGTTACAGTGCTGTCAGGGCATTAGAGAGTCAGTTCCTTGTTCTTCATCCTGAGTCTGGCAAAATCCATGTGCTGGCATATCTCTGGGTGCAGTGGGGTGATCTCTGAGCTCTGCATCTGCTTGGTTTGCAGATGGGGGGAGTGTTTGCCCAGGGTTCCCACACAGTGGTGTGCCTCCTGCCAGTGGAGCCAGGCAAACCTGGGGCTCTCGGGCCAGAGCGGATGTCGAGCTCCTGCCAACATCCACTGCCCATCACTGGGTTTCTAAAGCACAATGTGCCAGCTCAGTCTCAGGGCGGGTCAGTGGCAATCATAAAACTGCCTTAAAGTGAACATCACGCTCATGGTGCTTCTCTCTCATTATAGTGGACAGAAAGGGGCTTGTAGCAGAGATTTTCGGTACTTTTATAGGTGTTGCCAGAGCCCAGAAAGGGTAGGGAAACAAAGGGTGAGAGACCTGGCAACTGTATATTGGGATGAAGAAGCAACAATGGTTTATTATTCTATTAAAATCGCTCCCCACAAGCTGTGCAAACCTTCTCCTGTTGGAAAAACACTGCACAAAGGCCCTGGGTAATACCTTGTTAATGGGTCTCTCTCATACCCACAGTAACCACAGCTCCACGCTGGAGGACTCGGCAAACCACCAGAGGAGGTAGATCTGTGCACGCCACCGCTGCAGGAGCGTGTCCTGACATCTGAGCACCACAGCAGAGCCATGAGGATGCCAGGGGAGCATCCTCTCCCTGTCAGTGTTAATGTCAGACCTCCTGGGGGACAGCTGCATGTTTTTGGACACTTAGGGGCATGCTGTCCCCTGCCATAATTTGGCACCAGTTGAGTGTATTTGACTTAAGATGGATGAAATGTAAAGAGACAGACCTCCAGTTAGACAGCTGTTGGAGAACAGCTTGAGGAAGGGATGCTTTTATTTCAAGACCTTCCAGATGCACATTTCCTTCAGCTTGTAATTCAACCTTTCACTTGTTTGGCAGTGCTCATCTAATGCCATTGGCTTTTACAGCCTCCCTGTGAAACACCACTGCTTCAGAAATGCCCCTGTCCCCTCTCTCCCCATATTTTCTTTGAATTTTTTTGCTTTCCTGTAGAATAACCAAGAAATGCGTAGGGTGAAGTGCCTCTGGCAAAACAGAGAAAGCCTGAATCAATAGAATAACAGGAGTGCAAGCTGAACCCAGCAGCGGAAGTCAAATTTACTTTATTTTTTCTATTCTTATTTGGTCACCAGAGGCAGCCATAAAGCCAAGGCTGTCTGCTTTGGAGATGTGTGGTCATTTCTGCTAGGAGAGAGCACCAGCGAGCCTGCATGTCAGGGCAGGAATAGAAAGGAACTGGCTCTTGTGCCAAGACTTTCTTGGTAATCCAAGGAATTCACCCACAAAAAATGCTAAATTAGTTCAAACTATAGTCCAGAGGGGCCCTGGCGTCCTCAAGCTATAAACAGAGAAGAGAAATGGATCTGATAAAAAGCCACATTTCTGGTAGGCTTGGAGGAATGCTGTGTGCATGAAGGGAATCTCATGGCTGTGCACAGGTCTTTACTCTGGGGCCATGCACCACTGGTTGATTAAATCTTTTACTCCTGCTGGTGAATAATGATCCACCTGACCTGTTCCACCACAGGCAGCAAGAATACCCCGTTAGTGACTTCTTCCCAAAAAGAGTGGGGTGCTCATCCCTCATCTGGCTCTACCTGGCCTTTGGCAATGATGCTTAAGCCAGAGGTTTTGGTCCCAGGTGCTGGGTGCTGACAGGAACATCCCCAGGTTCAGGGACCCCTGCGGGAGACCTGGCTCTTGCAGGTGGGCAGAGCGCTGCCTCCCAAAGGAAAGAGCCTGGCACCTTGGGAGGTGTGGCCCAGGGCCTTAGTTCTGATGTTATTTTATTCCCTGATTTTGGAAGGAGCAGTGGAAACAATTAGGTCTCTTAATTTCTCTGAGGCAAGATCCAAATACAGAAAAGAATACATCTCCCAGGCAGGGAGAAGTGGGGAATTAACTGCCTTTTTTTGGATGAGATCAGAGAAAGCTGATTTATGAAGCAAAGAGAAAGCAAAGTGCTTTTATGGGTAAAATGTTCCCTGCTTATTTCCTTTCTGTCAGACTACGTTCCTCCCACGCTTCTGGCTGCGAGCTTGCTCCTTGGAAGCCTATTTAAGCATTTCAGCATGTGATGATTTAACTGGGCATGGATTCTGACAGATCTTTGCAAATAACATCACAGGAGTTGCTGGAGGTGACAGCCTAACGCCGACTCGGGGCACGTTCAGGAGGACAAGGCTGGCAAAGAGAAACCCAGTCATCCCTGCGTGCTCCCAGCCTCTGCCAGGGCCCCTCTGAGCATCAGGCCCTGGGAGACACCCTGGGCCATCCGCTGAGATGGGGTGTGCCTGGCAACCTGCTCTAGCTGCCGTCTCCCTTGGACAGGCGGAGGAGACGCCGCTCCACGGCACCGAGGGCTGCAGAGCTGAAGCCTCACGGAGAGCGGGGGCGTTGGGTTACAGCTCAGGCGGAGCGAGGGAAAGCAGAACAGGAGAGAAATTCAAGAAGTTGGGTGTGGAATGAGAAAGTTTCTGCAATCGAATTTCCACACACGGGGCTTTCAGCTCCTGCCAATGTACATATGGGAAGGGATGAACTCAGGGGAACTCAAGAGGCTTATTCCTACTCAGGGAGAATGTAGCAAGCAACTAACGTTGAATTATGGGGTACCAGAACTGGGGCATCTCAAGTGTTGATGGTCAGGCTGTGCTGTCTGCCCTGGTGGCATGGTTCCTAGTGACAAAAATGCCCTGCTGTGGTAGGTAAGGTCCTGACAGATCTAGCTGCAAAGCTTTATCTCCTGTGCCCACACTTGCAAGTACAGCCCAGTTTTCACTCATATAGGTGGGGGCATCAATATTGCCTGCACTGTTCAGAGGAACCACAAGTGGAACCACAGTGACGATCTGTGGAGCATGAATGTGGAGCAATTCAATGCACGGATGTAGCAGGTTTTGCACACCCAACAGACCCTTCTGGGGATTGCTGGAAGGTTCTGGTACAACTGGCTGTCACTTCTGCTCAGGCACCACCCTGTTGATGAGATATCAACCAGAAAGGACTCCAGAGCACCTGCAAGGACACTGTAAGGTCCAGGGACAGGAACAGTCAAACACTTGACACACCTTCACAGGAGAAAATTAGCAAAGGAGGTGAAATGAAAATAACCCCCTATGAAGTCAGGCAAAACAGGTAAATATAGTTTAATAACCGATTATGATATAGAGAAGCCCTCACGCTCAGACCCCAAACTGCGGTAGGTTTACAAGGAGGAGGGGAGGGCAGGGGTGGGAGCTGGGGGTAGAGAAGAGAAAGCCATACGAATTGACCTCTCTCCCCCCTGCCCCCTCCTTTTTCTTTAAATCCCCACCTAGTCAGGAGTGCTCATTAAGGATGGCTCTCGTTTCCCTAATTAGGCTGCCCCCTTCCCTTCACAGGGCTCCAGACCTCTGCCATTCAGCAATAACAAGAATAACAAGAAACTCGTTATTTTACAACCTGGGCTGGGTAGGAGGGGAAGAGGGAGAAGATGGCTTTGTGATGTGCTCCTTGGAGGAAAACAAGCTCAGAAAAACCTGGGTCGAGGGAGGAGTCCCTCCTGTTAGGGAGACGTTGTCTCCTCTTAAAAACTCTCTTGCCCTAGTACTGTGCTAGAAGTAATGCTATAAGGAATGAGGATTTGTTTGGGGTGTTTTTCCCCTTTTCTGCAAGCTCATTCTTGAAAGTTGTTTTTCTTTCTAGCAATGGTATGTATGTGTACTTGATTTTATGTGAAAAGTAACCTCTAGGGACTGTGACAAGGCATGAGCCATCCCAGCCCTGAGCTGGGGAGGAGGAGGTGGCAGCAGCGGCAGTGGGACACTCCATGTGTTATGTGGTCTATATTTGGCATTCAGCAGCGCGAGGGAGGCTGCGATGGTTTTCCTCAGGGAGGGCAGCAGCAGAAGCCTGGTCTCAGCCCGGCTTTCCAAATTCCCTTTCCCTCTCGGATGCCGAGGCTGTGCACGCTCACCCAGTGGCCAGCCCAGCTGTGCCCCATGTGTGCAAGGTGCCCCCTCCAGCCACGCCACCCTCCCCGCTGCTATGGCCCCTTTGTGACTTTGCCACCTCCGTTCTGCATCCTGCTGCTGATCCCCTCTGGAACGGCATCCCGGCAAACCTCCTCGCCAGCAGATGTTTGAGTCCCAAAGCTGCTGTGAAAAAAAAAAACAGACAAAGAAACCTGTGCCTGTGTTACACCCCTGGAGCAGAGATGGAGGATGAGTGAAGTGAGGGCTCCCTGACAGACCCCTTGGGTCCCTGTTACAGCATCTGTAAGACATGACCTTTCCTCTAAGCGTCGTGTTGTGTAGCATCCTGCCCCAGAAGCAAACAAGCCAAGTCAGCACGACCAAGCATGTGTTTAAGTGTTGTTCTGGATGAGAGGAAAAAAAATAAATGCTTGCCACCTTGCAAAATCAGACCCTCCCTGAGCATTTGGAATTAATTTTGTCAAAACGAGCTTATCATCTCCATAAATTGTTTCAAATCCACTCTGTTTTGCAGAGCTAAACATTTCAACATTTTATGCACATTACCAATGGAACCATCTTTGCTCAATTTATGCCTCATTTAAATAACTTATTACATCAGATATAGGGCTTTTTTTATAGCTCAGTTTTAAGTCTCTTTCTCATACTCTAAGACTTGTCTAAGTCTTTCAAGATGTTCTTTCAAGCCCTCAGACCAAATTAAAACATCATTCACTGGAGCTTCAGCACTTAGCAGTTTCTCAGAGATCTGGCAAATACTCTTTGAAATACCTCGGGAGCAGAAGAAATGCCAAATAATGTCTGCCTTAGCTTACACATTGAGATTTGAAGCATGAATTCCAAAGTTATGCCTCAAAAGTAGGTGCAGGCATGTAAGCAAGGGATCCTAAAATTTTCTGAGGTGACAAATACCCCACAATAGTGTCCTCAGGGATTTATGATATCAATTACTTGGATTTCGCCTCCAAGCCTTTCTTACAAATGATGGTTCATATTGTTTTCTTAATTCATGTTCATGTCTTAACTCAGTTGCATCTGCTAATGGGTTTGGATTGTCCTGATTTTAAATAGACAAACAAGTATGTATCTGCTAGGACTGAGATTCACTGTGCCAAACCCTCTTTAAACACTCTTCTCTTCCTTCCCCACACACACACACAAAAAAGAAAAACCCAAAAAACAAAACAAAACAAAAAAAAACCCCAAAACCAAAAACAAAGCCCAAACTCCCTAGATTTAGAGCAAGGAAAATTGTTTCAGCTGAAACAGTTTTCTTGGGGTAGGATTTTTTGTGCCTAACCCCAAAACTTTGGGTCATCTGAAACATTTAGCAAATTGACATCAATTTTGCTGAATTATTTTGACTTAAAGAAAAGGAGCCTTGTCTGCAGGGATAAGAAACCTCCTGCTTAGCTCTGCACTATTTTTATGGAAGTGACATGTCCCAGCATATCTATCAGACTTAGGAAAGATTGTTGTTCAGCCTTTGGCTGTGATCAGCTTTCCCCCACCAAGAAAGACTTAGCGAGGGCACGGGCCGGAGAGAAGGTGTGTTACAGCTTCATGGACAGCCTGGGCTGCTGGAGCCTCTTCCAGCCTATGGAAACATTCAGGACTTGGCCTTTTTCTGCTGCTAAAACACAGCTTTGCTCTTCCAGTTACCCTTGCCCTCCTGCCCTTCCCAAGAGGGGAACTTGGGATGTTTTGTCTGTGCTGACCCTCCAGCTGGGGCCAGGACACGTCTTGGCCACAGCAGGAAGGAAGAGAGTGCCCCGGATCACACAACTGGTTTTACATCTCCTCTCACTTCTCCTGTTTCAAGCAGAAACACATGGCAGGTATCTTTACAAGCAGAGGACATCTGCATCACACCAAGTGCATCTGGATTGCACTTGGAGGGGAGCCCCAGAGTTGCTTCCAAAGGCAGACCTGATGTCTATACTGAAAGTAGTGGACGTGGGAGTATGGGAAGGACGTGGTGTGCCACATGCTGATCTGGAGGCATCAGTGTGGTTGCCCAGGGGCTGATGGATGAAAAGCACAATGTATTTGCACCTGCCCTGGGCCCCCTGTGTTGAAGCTGTGCTGCACAGCTAGCGAGACACATTCCCTAGAGGCCAGAATCACTCTACACTTTCCATTTTCTCCTTAGTCCACTTGTTAATTACATGCTGCACTCACATCTGGGTGGGCCAGTCGGGATCACAGTTGCTGGAATGAGAGGCAATCCCAGCAGATTCACATCTCGTGGAGGTGGAAGTGGGGGAGACCTTACCTTCAGGCAACTGGGGCCCTGGGCCAGGGTCACCTACACCACAATGCCCGCCACGCTGTCTTTCACATGTGTGAGCACAATGGGAAGCGAGGCGTTCCCAGCTGGGAAAAGGCAATTTGCAGCTATTCTGAGCTGTACTGGTTGGAACCCTCTTGCGAAAACAAACTGGGAGAGACGTCCCTGGTCGCTATTGACTAGCACTGCTGGGACAACACAGGCAGCTTTATTAGGTGAGAGGGGGGGATGGAGGAAAAAGCCCCAGGTTCTCATTCCGCCCTGCGTTACTCCATCCCTGCTGCCCTGGGGTGCATTGTCCCGCTTTGTCCCCGAGAAGCACGTGTGTCCGGTAGCACCACGGTTATTTTTAGGCGGACTTGGCCAGCATCCATGGTGGTGGTGGCTTTGGTGAGCCGGGAAAAGCAGACTTTTCTCTCTCTGCCTTTCAGTGTTTGGAAACAGTGAGGCTGCCAAGGCAGCCTGTCTCCTGCTCTGCACTTCCAGCCTCTGGAAAGTGAGAATGAGCCCTGAAAAGCCTGGCAGGCTGACCGGGAGAGCCTGCCAGGCAGCCAGCAGTACCCTGCCAACACCAACGGCCCTTTGCTGCCATCAGCCAGGGAAAGCTGGGGCAGGGGGGATGAAGAAGGGGAAGCGGCAGTGGAGGGAGAGTCTGAAAATTTGCACAGGTCCCTCTTGGGAAGAGCCTTTTCATTTCCTGAGCCTGACTCTGCAATTGTTACGGATGGGAGCAGCATGGGAGGTTGCAGCAGGGGGAAGTGGGGAAGGGAGAGGCATCCACAGCAGTCCCTCTGGGATTTCTTGTACCTGTGTTTAGGACTGGGTCAATCTTGCTCAGGGGAAGGAGGCTGCTGGCATTGGCCAGGCTCGGAGGCCAGAGCAACTTGCAAGTTACAATGCAGTTGGCCTGGGCCAGGACACCTGTGGGGCTCCCCCTTAAATCCTGACCCCTGGTTTGGCCATCCCGGGTGAGAAGGGACCAAGACAGCCCTAGATGGGACAGAATGAAGAGGCAAAGGACTGCTACACCAAGGGATGCTGCAGGCCACGAGCAAGGCTACATTGTGGGCAGCCCAGCAACTGGCTAATGGAGAGGTGTACTCTATCCCTGATGGAGCAAAGAGCAAGTCCAACACAGTCAGCAGACCACTCAGCCAGCTGACATTGATACTGCTGGTTTTGCCCCAGCTACTCAAATCTCACCTCTGAATGAAACCAATTGTTTTCTTGAAAAAGGAGCAGGAGGCATGTTTTTCTACCAAAAGCTTTGCAGATACCCTGTGCCTCAGCAGGAGTAGTTAGGCCGTCGGCAAGGCAGCAGTGGCAGCTGGAGCTGAGGGACAAGTCTTTCTGAAATGCTGGCATCTGTTTCACCACAGACTCTTGTGGGAAGCCCACTCCACAGGGCCAGCAGCCTCTCCTCTCCTGGCTGCACGCCAGCATAGCAGGTCCAGGGCAGTGGCTGGAGCCCCCTTTTTCTCTCAGAGCCCCTCCATTCCTGGCTCTGAGCCGTGCTACTGCCAAAAAGGCAAAGGACTCTAGTGTCTGAAGGGGAGGGAGAAGGAAAAGAGGAGGTGCAAGTGTGCGCGCGCGTGTGTGTATGTTGGGGGGAGATGGAGACATCGGGTAAGAACAGACCAGCTTTCAGAGTTTGGCTAACACCCTCTCCAGCCTCTTACTCAGCATACGCGGGGTCCCATGATCTGAGTAGCAGCCCCTCTCAAGCCATTGTGTGCCTGACCTGCTTAAATAAACGGTGTTATTTTAAGCAAGGGCAGTCGAGCATTTGCCGAAGGTCCTTCTCTTTCTTGCTCCCTTTCTCCCATCCTCCTTCCCCCCCTTTCCCCCTGCTTCAGTTTCCCCTCCCACCCCACTTTCCTTTACACAGCACGATTAATCCATCAAACCGAATGGGGGGGAGGAGGAGGGGCAATAAGCCCGCACTCCACTGAGCACTGAAGAGGCCCCCATTCATGGGTCAACAAAACCAGGGAGGACTCTTGGACTTAATCAGCCAAGGAGCGCTCCAGCCCTGGAGACAATTAACATCAAAGCAATGCAGGAGAAAGAGGAGACGGGACAGCCAGGAAGCCTGGAAACCCACATACAAATCCCGATTAAAAAGGGAGGGAGTTTAGGGAGGAAGCGGGGAGAGGGAGGATGCTCGGCAGCGTGCAAGAGGAACTGATCCATGTCTGCCTCCAGGAATGGGAAACTGAGGTGCAAGGAGGAGGCAAGACTTGCTTGGGGCCGATGTGCGGGGCAGCAGCGTGGGCTTGCTGAGGGCAGGGTCCTCATCTCCTGAACTCTGCTAAAAGCCCCTTGCTGAGGCTGCCCTGGGGTAGGAACCCGCATCCTCAGCAGCTGTGGCACGTATCCCTTACACCAGCTGAAGTTTCATGAATGTCAGTGGGACTAGGATTAAGAAGCAACATGTGGCCGGGTGTTGCTAGCCTCCCACACCTCATTTTGAAGGTTGTTTCCAACAGTCTTGTCATAGTATTGTCACGATCCACATAATTGAAAAAACTTAATAATACTTTATTGTTACCTTTGGGCACTACATCAAAGGCTGCATGCACCTAAACATAATAATCATATTTTGTCTTTGTACCAGATGGTCACTTGGCTGCTAATGTAAACTGGCAGTGGTCCCACTCAGTCCTAGGGAGCAGCAGGGGCTCCGTGGCAAGAGCCTGGCGCTCAGGCTGCATTGCCCATGGGGAGGGACAGCCGAGCCTGGAAACTCTCCTTGCGCTGAAGCTCGGGGTTTAATTGCGGCTTCCTTTGGGAATAAAAGCTGCAGATGAAGTTATAGGTGAAGAAGAAGCAGCTCCTGCCCCTGTGGCTGTGGGCCCCCACGCGTACGAGTGCGCTGAACCGAAAAGAAGGGGGTTGCACACTGCTGAGAGGAAGGGTAATGGCGAAGGAGGCTGCAGGGCAATTTTCCAAAACTTTTGCTGCACGCTTCCCCCCTTCATGGGCCTCACTCTGCAGAGATCTTTCCACACCTCAGGAGCACCATGAGGAAATGTTAGGCTGCTAGTGAGCTGTTGCAGTTGCAATTTACCATCTTCTTGAGTTACCGTAGGGTCGTTGAATGGAAAATCAGATCCATGCCACAGCTTGCTAGCACATTCCCTCTTCTCAGCCCCAGACTGTTATGATGTCTCCTCCCCAGAGCTCTGCAACAGGTAGTGCTGTCACCAGCCTGCAGCTGCAGCTACGGCTGTGCTGAGATCTTACAGTCTGTGTGAAAGTGTCAGTTACGATGGGGTTTGCATTTCCTCCCCTACCATCACCCTGACAAAGCACCGCAGAGATGCCGGAGCCCTCCTGGAGGGGAGCAGGGTCTGTGGGCACCGTCTCCTTAAACCCTGGCAGCTCAGGTGTTCAGAGAGCAGAACATACGGTACATGCGGAGATGCCACCTCTCTTCCCAGTGACACCACTGGCATTTTCCCTGACTGTACTTGCCTCTTTGAACCAGTAAAACCTCCAGGACTGGGACTTTCTCCTGTGGTGGGAAAGTATAAATCCTTAGAGCTCAAAACGTGGCACAAACCCGCTTGATTAAAGTATATAGAGGGGAGTGCACCATGCTTCACGATGGTTAGGCTTAACTTAATTTGGGGGAATGGGGCATTCTGGTCCATGGCTTTTGAGGAAACTCTTAAGAGGTACAATTCCATTGAAGGCTGTGAACAGAAATAATGGAAAACAGAGTACAGAGACCAGGAAAAGCTGGGCAAAAACATTGCCAACAGGACCTACCTCTTCTAGTTGAAAGATGACTTTCATATAATGAATTGCTAGGTGGCCCAACAAAGCACTATGTTTCCATACCAGTATTTACCTCAGAGTCCATCACCCAATTCATATTATGTTTTTCAGTGTGCAAATGTTTGCTCCATCCTTCTGTACACTTGAAGCCCTGATCTACACAAGTATCACTGTTCAGGGGCAGGGCAGGCAGCTGACAAGCTTTCCTGATGCTGATCTCCATAGCTTTGAACTTAGAGTGAATATCCCTGCGTACAGGGATAGAGCTAAGTGAATCCCTCAAAAAGTGGGACCCTGAACGATGGGCTTGGGTCAAGATCAGGGCCCTGGGCCAGTTGCAAGTGGTGCACCAGATTCTGCAGGAGTAAGGGCTCTTTCCAGATAGGTTGGGGCCACAGAGGGAGAAGGACATGAGTTGGGTCCCACCACCTCATGAACACATAGGTGGCAGCATGGGCAGGTCCACGCAGACAGTTAATCCCCACAGGAGAAAGGGGAACTTGGAAGGAGCTCACATTTCACGCCACTAAAATTCCTTGTCCTGCGGGTTGTTCTGGCATGGTTTGGCTGCTCTGGCTGGGTTTGGTAGCCACGCAGTAGCTCTGGGTTCATGCCTGGCATTGTTGCCACCATGGGCAGACAGGCGAGGAGGAGGTGAGGGAGCACCAGCACGAGGGAACAGCTCTTGGTGTATCAGTTACATCTTAATTGCAGCTGTCTGGTTGCAAGGAAGAACAGGAAGGGGAGCAGAGAGTCAGCTTTGGCTTTTGTTTCATGCACTGAACTTTTGGGCTCCTCTTTCCTTTCTTCCACCCACCCTCTTTTGCTCAGATACAGCCACCCACAGGCTCGCACCACAATCGCTCATGCTTTCTTGTTTTGTCCTGTCATGGCTCTTCTCCAAGAGCTCGGAGAGTCTCTTGAAGAAAAGGAAAGGGGGAGACGGGGTTGCGTGGAGGTAAAACACTATGCAGCGCATTCCTTCACCTTCCTCCTCCTCTACGCTGTCTCCTGAGCATCCCTCCCTTTTCCTCAGCAGGTACCTATGGAAAGTGACACTGTCAACAAACCCCCAGCAGGATCAGCCTTTGGTCTTGCTCAGGCAGCTGGTTCCCATTAAATGTTCTCAATCATGGAGAATTCTTTCTCTCTCATCTGAAATATTTTATTATTGCTTTTCCTTTCTTTCAGTTTCCTAAGGAGAAGGGAGGGAATTTGCATGTGTGCATGCAGTGAACTAAAGAAAGGGAATTTAGAACTCAATCTTATCATGCTCATATGGAAGGGTATGCATTAACCAGCTGCTGTAACATTTATTCTTTCTTACATCCCCACTGAACTATTGCTCAGATTTTCATTCCCCCACTGCATCAGGTAGAGTCCCCAAGGATGAGAAAGGTGCTGTTTCCTGAGCACGAGCCCCTCCATCTGCTTGGCTGCAACTAAAGGAGGCCAAGATTTAAACTGGGTTGGGTTGCCTGCAGTGGGAGGCTGAGAGGTTTCATAGGAGCAGCTGAGAGCTGTGGCATTCCCATTGTGCCCAGGTGCCACTGGTTTTGGGGTATAAGAGGAGTTACTTGGCTGAACGGTTTGTCAGCACCCTCTCTCCTGAGCTGACACATGTAAGACCACTGTCTGGTGATGCACATAACACCAGTGTCTGGGTCCTGCCTAAATCTGGTGAGGACAGGTCAGCCCAGCCAGGTGGGGACTGGTCCCAGCGTTGCTCCTAGCGAAAGGCACCCGGGGACGCTGAACACGTGGGTTGGGCACTGTGTGTAGCCCTCCTGAGCTGTGTTGTTCTATCTCCTGGCTCACAAGCCCTGGCAGAGGCAGTGCTGAGGTTCCCCAAGGCAGAGCGGGGACTGTCCCTTGCTCTACGGCTGCTTCTAACACTGGGTTTAACACATGTAAGCCTGCTGAGGGCTTGGAGACACAGTCATGGGAAAGCACAACAGGACTGAGAGGTGAAGCATCCCAGGTGCAAGAGAAGACATATATCTCAGTCTTTGCCCAGGGCACCCCAGTCTTACCCCTCTGCCTTGCACAGTGATTCTTTTGGCCAGCAAGTTTTCCCATTCATGCTGAGCACAGACAAGTGATTTCAAGCCTGGGGCAGCTACTTGCTAGGTGATTCCTCCATGCCTGTAGCTCCCAGAGCTGTCATTTCTTGCTGTGGAGCTACTGCATTCTGGGACCTCCCCCAGCTCAGGAGCCCCCTCGCTCCATACCTCAGACCCTGTGTGGGATGGACCATGTGAGATTGCCAAAGTTTGCCACAGGCTTCCAGCACTGTTTCCATGGGGAGATGCTGAAAGGAGCAGGGGGCTCTAACAAGGAGGACCGTGGATTTGGGAGGTTAGTAGACAAAGAAGAGCTCCTTAAGAAGAGAAAAATGTATATGATTGCATAAAACCATGGTTTTGTTGAGCCCGACTCATGGCCTGAGCGGCATAGCTGATCCTAGGGCTTGCTGCAGAGCTGCCTCGGCTCCAAATGACAGAATGGGTAACGTAAATTTTCCCTGGTAATTGTTCAACCTCTATTGCCTTTGAAAAGACAAAGAACACATGAAGCCCCCTGCTCTCTAATGAGAAAATGCCTGCACTTGGTTTTCTGCTCTGGAATTTCAACTCTTTCCCTCTGGTGTTTGTTTCTGCCCTGCTGCCTGGCTGTGGCCTGGTGTGATGCCTGCAACCTTCCTCCTGGGACCAGAGACACGTTTCTCCTCACAGCTCATTAGTAACAACCATCATATCATCTTCAGCTGTCTGAGAAAGTATCCTCATCTCCTTGCTTGCAACTGGCTTGCCAACAATTTGCCCACAGGGCTGGATGGCAAAGGATCCTGCAGCTCTCCTGCCTTAACATGGACACATGAGAAGCAAATCAATCCCAAGTGCTTCGCAGTAGGGATGTAGCGCTGGAAGGGATATCCTATTTTACTATGTCTTGTCCCTTGCTATTGTCAGCAATCACATCGTGCAATCTTCCACACAAATGTGAAGATCCAAACAATCCTAATAAGTTTTAAGATTCTCCCACTACCCCAATTAGTAGACTCTTCCAGAACTTGACAGCTCTGAGGCTTAAACCATTCTTCTTATTTCCAGTCTCAATTTATTCCTGGCTGGAGCATGCCCACTTGTTCTTGCGCCAACATTGTTCCAAGGCTTAAATAGCTCTGCTCCCTCCCTGGTGCTTATCCCTCTGATGTGTTTACCAAGAACAATCATATCCATTCTCAGCCTGCATTTCACTGGGCAAAATAAATCAACAGTCTCCTGCCTCACGATAGGCACTCTCTTCCCTAGCCTTTGTCTGCATCCCTTATCGATGTTTCTCTTTCCAGTGCAAATGGTGAGAAGTGGAAGCCATTCTCCATCACCTGTGCCCTGAAAAGGGTCCTGAGCAGCAACTCCAGTTTTTACTGGTGCCTCAGTGGCCTAGCAAGGTCTGAGTGTGGGGATTTTTATAGGCACAAAGTGCTTTTCCCAATGGATTCTGGTTTTGACCCTTGAATGCTGAGTAAAGTAGTGCCTCACGGCGGGATTTTGACACCACTTAGGAGCCAGCAGCCCCGCTATGCTCTGAAGCTGTCATGCATGCTCTTGGTAAAGCACACAAGACTTGCTTGCAGAACTGTAGGGATAAAGTTACTCTTGAGGTTTTGACTCATTTGGTGGCACTTGCTGTTGAGGTTGGGTCTGTGATTTCCCAGCGTAGCGAGGCACCCTGAGCTGTATCACTGGATGGGCTTAGCAGAAGGTTTTGTTATCTGGTGGTTTTCTTACAGTGCAAGAGGTCCACATAGGTTTTGTCAGTGATGCTTTCCTGGACATTTGGAATTCCTGTGAACACGATATTGAAAGGCCCAATCTGAGTGTCAGTGTGCTTTTTTCATAATTTAGCATGTATCTGACCACTTCATTTTTCACTTATAAAAGGTGTGCAAAGTGCAGATGACAGATTTTCAGGCTAGGGTATGCTGCAGTAGAAAGAAACAAATAGGTCTACTTTTCAGTTAAGCCAAACCTGGACTTCAGGAAAAAAAACAATCACTTATGGCTCCTCAAAGTATAGGAACTCAGCCATGCTCTTAACTTTTCCTTACTGACAGCTGTCCTTCAGTTTCATTCAGTTCTGTTCTGTAGATCGGTAACACCATTTCTTGTATCTTGGTGAAAATCCTGTTCTGATTTTGCTGGGTTCCAAGATCTCTGCAGACACGTTGTATAGAAGCAGCACAGCAGAGTGATTTCCCTCTGGATGGATTGACTCCCTGCTTGAGAAAATGTGACTCTGACAGAGCACCTGTGGCCCAGACTGATTTGGGTACTTCTCAGCACCAGACAAGTGCTGGTGTTGTACCATGGCATGCTTCGTGTCCATGCAGAGAGGCTGAGGTGTAACAGGGAAAAAAATATTCAAAAACTTAAATGGCTTCTTCCCCCTACTAAAGTCTTTTGTTTCTGAAACCAAAGCACAGTAAATCAAGGGGTTCTGCCTTAAACGAACTTCACGTGCTCTTTATTTTTAAAAAAACAACCCCCAAACCAACCAAATCCCCAAGTCCCCAAAAGGAAGAGGAGGAGGAAAAAGATGGGACCTCAGAGAGGATTCATAAATCACACTGCAATGGACCTGGTTCCTGCATTCAGCCCACCAGGCAAAGCGCAGCACCATAATGGGACTGATGGGCCACGTGTGCAAGCAGACAGAACGCAGCTGACTTGGAGGAGACGTGCTCACTCTGGCACATATAACACATGCTCGGTCCCTGCTGTGGCCTCACTCAGTCCCTCCTGCCAAAAAATAAACAAGCCGGATCAAACCTGTCATGGTCTGGAAGTCTTCAGCTCTCCCTTTATTTTAACATGGTGCGCATGGTCTGGTTTCCCAGCATTTCAGGCTTCGGCATAGTGCTGAAAACCTGTTAATTCTCCAGTTCTTGGACTGTGGCTTCCCACCTGGTTGTCCAGGGTGTGCCCGGACCCCAGGCCGCAAGAAATTGGAAGGAGGGGAAGAAAAGGGCCAGGAATTTCTCCAAAGCCAGACCTTTCCAAGATTTTTCTTGGGGGACTTCTTGCAGAGTTGCCCAGGAAGCCCCATGAGGACAGCACCTGAAGTCCAGAACACCACTGCATGACCCCCATGCCCTGACACAAGCAGCCAAGGGCTGAGGCAGCATTTGGGCACACAGAGCCAGCGAGGAGCACTGTGGGCTGTGGGGCTGGGCATGCCCATTCCCACATGGATCCAGAGGCACATCAGGCTGTGTGCCCATCTCCTGGGGCACAGGCTCCTGGGTGCTGCCACTGCTTTGCTTGCACACCAACCACAGGTGCAAAAGCATGGTCTGCCCCCAGATCCTCAATCCCAAAGCGTCCTCATTCACATCTAAGCGTTTTGAGGTTCCTCCCCCAATTCTCCAACCAAAAGGTCAAACCAAAAGATGATAGAAGGTAACAGCTCACGGGTCACCCAGCAGCCGTGCCCTCTATTTGGGAACAAGGGAAGTAGGTGGCAGATTAAATTAAAGGCCAGATTTCTCTGTGGTTTCCTTCAAAATATGACTTCTCCTATTGCTCTGCTGAAGCCTGAAATGCTTCTGTTGTCAGAAATAGCCTCAGGATGTTCATAAGGGTTTCCCTCAGTGTCCTTTGGTGGATACCCACAACAAGAGGAATGGAAAGAAGCTAAATCTAAGTCCTAACTGTTCTGCAACAAGCTGCACAGCAAGAATGCTTTTGTTTCCTGTGCATCTGAGTACTGGCCTGACAGTATCCCAGGGAACTGATGAGTTCAGAGAGTCACTCACCTTGCCTTTGACCCACCCAGAGGCACAGGAACAGGCAAGTGTGATGCGATTTGGGCATTGCAGCATGGGATATGTTATTTTTCTGGGTTTTTTTCCTTTTTTTTTTCTTCTTTTCTTTATTTGTCCTTGTTTCAAATAAAGGAGGAGGAAGGAATCACTCTCATTGGGACTGTTTTGTCCTTTGTGTAAGGAAAGGGAAAGACAAATAGGGAATTCCAATGGGTTTTGGGGCAGCCAACACCTGGGTGGTGCATTGTGCTGAAAATGGTCTCCAAAAATAACTAGGACCACAAAGGGGGAAAAACTAATAAGGATAATTAACTGGTTTCCATCTCCAAGTGCTTCGGAGACATGAGCTAATCAGTCTGTAGGTGCATCCAAGCACACACAATGTCTGTAATTAGTTTGCTCTTCTACTTCCTTACCTCTTGCCCCAGAAGATTGCCCACCAAGATTCCTATCAGACAGAACAGGTCTCTTTCTGCCCTTTCTGCAGAGGCCTGACAGTCTTGCCTCCTCTCCTCAAAGTACACTGTCTCTCTGTCAGTCTGTCTGTCTACTTCCCTCCCCTGCTGGCCATGATCAAATTTCACTCAATGAATCACAGTCTAGTGGAAACTCCCTCCGATCTTTGCCAAGAATTGCAAAGTTGATGAAAATGGGACTCGGAGCCAAAGGCATTTTAGCACGGTGTCTTACCAGTTCCAACCAACTGGGCTCCCGTTGCAGTTGGTTGCTTCTGGTTGTCCTGTTTCCGCTTTCAGCTTGGCACCTCTCCACCTGGAGCACCTTTCTCAGGATTATCACGCTGATTACTTGATGCTGCAACACACCTCTAGGGCCCTCCTAGCAGCTGCAGGCTTCCTTCCACCCTAGTGTTGCCTGGTTTTGGGTTTTTTTTTTTTCAAGGAAGAGGACTTGTTGAGACCAAGTGCCCTTCTATCCAGATCACTGGTGTGAGTTTAAACATCTTCTCTGTTCCCAGTTACCTGGTGTAGTTCTGCCCTGGAACCTTCCTTCCCTCTCTGACAATTTCATGGCTCTGCTGGTTCTTCATGGTAGACATTGACAGTGTAGCAGAGCAGGTACCCCCTGACTGACAACCATGGGTCCTCTCCCAGGTGGGACCTGGATTCTTTGTGGAACCCAAGGCAATGTTACTTCACTTTTCTCCACCAGTAAAATGAGTTTAATAAACTCCATTTGGGGAAGACACTGGATCTAATGCTGGAGAGATAGCTCAAAATGGAGAGGAACCACTCCGAGTTCTCCTGGGGCTCTCCAGCACAAAGAAAGGAGGTTTCTTCATGCCACCCTTAAACTAACTCCCAAGGACTTAGCAACAACCTTTTCCTCAGGCCCAGGCTGAGATGCTGAAATGAAGTCTCTTTGTGTTGATGTCATCTCCCTGTAGAGAAACAGACCTGTCCTCGGGCAGTTAAGCCTGGTGAGACACCGAGGAATAGTCCCCTAGACATTTATGTGTTGATAGGAAGTTTTTCATCCCTGAGGCTCTGCAGTGAGGTCCCAAGGCTCCCAGGCAGGACAGCACGCACTGTTCCCTCTGGGGCTCTCAGCGGGGCTTGCAGCCCTGTCTGGCTGCTAGCACAGCCTCCCCAGGCCCCAGTGTGGCTGTTGCAGGCTGTACGGGAGCACCATCTGCTTATTCTCCAGCCTTCACTTTTCCCTCTTGCCTTTCCACTTCTGCCCCTTGCTTTTTCCGTTTGTGGTACCTCCTATTCTATTTCCTCTCCAGGGCTCTTTCTTTTCTTATCCTGCCTGCTATCACCTCCCCAACCCCCTTCCCTCTTGTTTTCTCTCCTCTCCACCTCTGATCCACATCCAATCACCCCAGCTGGCTCCTCTTCTCCTGGAAGCCACCAGGGATGTGAGACAGATGCCCTGGATCAACAGGGAGCCACAGCTCAGTCTCAGCCCCCAGCTGGCTCCCAGCTCTCATGTCCCAGCTTCCCATCAGGAAAGCTCAAGCCCTGACCAGTCTGGGAAGTGATAAAGTGCCTTTCTGCCCCAGTGCAAGGTTAAGCCTTCCCACAGGAGCAGGGAGCAGTACCCCAGCACAGGCGTGGGCTCTCTGACAGGAGAAGGCAACATGCCTCTGCTGCCTGCCATCCCACACACAACCACCTAGCCTTGGGGGACAACCACAAGCCCTTATCAGTATTCGGCCCCTTGCTGTGAGAAGGAGAGATCATTTTCCTTTCTGGGTCTCCTTGCTCTCCCTCTAACCCTCTGCTCTCTCCTTCCCTCTCATCCATTTCCTTTGACACTGGTCCCAGGCCCACTGCCAAGTCTCAGATCCATTAGCGAGGTGCCTTGCTGACTGAAGCACAAATCAGGACGGATCCGGGTACAATTAGCAGCTTCTAGCACCTCATCTGGAAGGCATTAGCTTGGCGTTTGGGGGAGGGGGTTATGGCTTGGGAGGAGAAGAGGGAATGGATATAGATGCCAAACAGAATAAATAAGCTATTTCTACCACTCCTAGGAACAACCATCGAGAATCCAACAGCAACACACACGTGCAATAACCATCTGTGGGGGACACAGCTACTGTACCAAGCCAGTGTGACCCATAGACTTTTCCTCCTGCAGGATGTGGTTATCGTGTCCAAGAAGGTACCAAGATGGTATGAAGGTATGCACTTAGCTACAGCTTGTGGGTGATAGCCCTCCCGGTTTTCCCTCACAAACCAAGGCTTGTGGTTATGGTGTCTGTAAGTGGACTTGGTCTACTTTGCCTTCCATCTGGCTCCCAGTGCACTAAAATCCCTGATAACATGATGACATGGTGTCTGTCTGACATGTGAAGAGCCAAGATAGACTACCAGGTATTAGTTATCACGGCCCATTTGTGTGGTAGACACAATCCCCAAATAAAACAGTTTTCATCAAGCTAGGGTTCTGTATAAAATATATTGGCCTTAGTTTTCCTCACCCAGCCTTGCAGATACCTTTCAGGCAAATCTTGGCACTGCTCTCAGCAGAGACCCAAGGCATCCCCTGCTCTCTTGCCAGCTTGCTCCAGGCTACAGCCAGAGTGCATGGATGCACAGGAGGCTGTGATCCCTGGGCAATCTCAGTCCCAAACAACAGGACAGAGCAAACATACTCAAAGCCTTTGTAGTCCCAGAAAGATTCTGCTCTTTCACAGGCACAACGATGCTGCCACAGAACATGTCTCTGAGGGATTCCAGTACTACTGACCATTAGAAAAGGTGACTGTCAGACTCAGAGAACTGAAGCCAGCCTGTTCATTACCTTTGCTTTTCCTTTCCCCTGGATCTCAGCTTTGGGGAGAAGGCAGGGTGGGAGTAGGGGACCTGGGGGCTGTCCTGGGCCCCTTTGTGATAACAGAGAAGTCTGAAGGGAAGTGGGACCCAGAGGGAGACAGGGGTCTGCTAGCAGCAGGTGGCTGGCATGGCTCTGAAACAGTGCGTGTTGAACTGGGAGCATTCCGGGGAAAAACCAAACACCGATCCCAGTCATCTCTTGCAGGAGAGCCCACCAGCCAGCAAAGCAAGGGGGCTGGCTTTTATTTATTCATCTGTGTATGATCCCTGTGCCCACACACCAGATCCCCCTTGCCATAGCATGCACACGCCATTCCACTTCCTGGGGCCACCTGCTGATGGCCAGGGGCTGGGGAAGCCAAGGCTTCCTCTGAGCCAGTGATCTCATGTTATTTCTGTGCAGGCAGCAGCTGGAAGTAGCTGGAAACATCTCTAACAGTAATTTTTCCTACACCGGCTGTTGCCAGGCGATGGTCTGTGAAGCCCTGCTGGTTAATGAGCTCATGGAAAGTGAGCTGCACCTGGGCTCCAGGGCCAGCCATATTCTGAAAACGTCCAGCTCTGAAACTGTGGTGACATAGGTGTGAGAGTGCCTCGTAGAAATGTTGAGGGCTGATGGTATTTATTGGTTCAAAGAGTTTGGCACATGTTGTTATATTCTCTGTTCTCTGCTGGTTACCCTGGTAGGTACAAGGTAAAGTTGGTGATGGTTTATGCTGTCAAGAGAATGGAAACTGGCAATGGATGATGCTGGATTATCTTAGAAGGACAGTGGCTGGAAGGACCCTGTGACTGCTCTCTCTAGTTTTGATACAAAGAGGCAAAATTGCAAGGCACGAGAGAAAGCCTGCACCTCCTCCTGCCCCATCTCTGCCTCTTGCTAGCAAGCTGTGGCCAAAGCCAGGGATGGTAGAAACTGTGACATTCATCCTTTCAGCATCCTTGTCCACTGACCCAGTCTGACAAGGAGGCAGCCCTGTGGTACTCAGTGTTTCCCAAAGAGCAGATGCACAATGCCGGGAGGATGGTGTGCAACAGAATGTGGGAACCTCCTCTGGGAGAAAAACACCAAGTAAATGTGAGAGGGGCAGAAAGGGGGGAGCGGATGTGCAATGAAGGGCGTGAATGCCAGGGTGGCAGGAAGTGCACCCATGCTGTGCCCTGGGGGTGCCACACGAGAAATTGTCTGCCCTCCCTCTGGCTGTGAGTGGCTGTGCCGTGCCTGCATCCCTGGAGGCAGAGGAGGACACCCGTGCACGCTCTGCCGGTGGCTGCCTGCACGTACTCTCTGATTTTCCTGGCTGAGGCAGAGAGAGAAGGCCTGGTTTCGGTTAAGCCTCGGTCACACAAAGATGCCTTTCCTATTACTCTTTTGTTTTTCATTCTAAGCAATGTTCCCATTTAACTCTTCCAACTCTCCCCTGTTAGTGTAGCCTGCCCTGCCTGAGGCCTGGCCCAGGTCACAAATAATTCAGGAACAAAGAGGAGTTGTTGGACTGTGGGGCTGGAAAACCCTCAGCCCCGCCGAGAAGCTTTGGGAACCTCAGTAGGTAAGAAGGATAATGCTGTTGAGAAGATCTGGGAGGCCAGGATGAAGATACTCCAGTGGTGTACTGCTGAGCATGATAGAAATACCTAAAGAGTCAGTCATGGCATTATCATGACTGAATTTGGCACCAAACTTCAAATCCACAGAGGGGGAGTGGGGGAGGCGGAAAAGAAAACATGCAAAGGCCTTTTCAAAACCCAAGACCACAAGAAAAAACTTCCTATAAACAAATCAAATGGAAATATTTTTTTAGTTCTATAAACATTTCCCCTTGAAGCGTTCAACCCAAATATTGCATCACTGTGCTAAGACATAAACAAATCTTGCAGCGAAAGAGATGCACACCAACAATAGACTGCCCTGTTTGCCTTGTCCGGGCTGCGAGAAGTGCAAAAAACAAACAAACAGGGCAAAGAGTGACAAGCAGAAGAGAGATGTCTGAGGACTACTTGTTTGAATATTCAAGGGAGACAAGAAACACACACTCCACCCCCCAAATCCCACGGAGCTTCAATAAGGAAATCCATCTCCTTCAGGCTCCTTAGAAAATCACAGCTCTGGCAGGTCAAGGACACCAGCCAAACTTGTCTTTCAGAAAGCAAGGTACCTTCTGATTTTCCCCAAATATGTTATTTAAAAAGATATATTCTTTGACACAAATATCTCTTGCGTAAAGATGTATTTATTTTTGCAGTGATTGTAATGGTGGTATCAAGAACTAAACTGGCCAAGCTATGCTGTGATTTACACCAATAAAGTACAAGGAGCCCAGCCACACACCTATGGGAAGGTTGTCCTCCGAGAAGCAGTTAGCAGGACTTCAGCAGGAGGCAGGGGTCTGGGGCCTGGCTTTTAGTTGGTAAAGATCTCTAGAGGCACTCTAGGACGAAGAGTTTGGCACCAGATTAGAAAATGTGAAGTACCCCACAAGAAACACACCCCCAAGGAACAGCAGCAAAAGGTGATGCTGGGACACTCAGGACTGCCTTTTGCTCTCCTCCCTCATGTGTAGGTACCTCTAATCCAGCTCTACCTCCTCCATTTCTCACGTTTGTTGGAATGCAGTATGACCCTGTAGACATCATACTTCTGAAAGCAAACTAAGAGATTTGCCTCCAGTCCCTCCCCCTGCTCCTGTGCCAGGGAGAGCACTGTCCCTTCATGGGAAAGGAGAGTGGACAAGGACATGCTGAGTGGCAGTGGCAGTGAGGGACACGGTGTATTCACCATGGCACCACTGCTCAGCAATTTTGGTGCTGCCTGGTGTCGTGTGTTTCGAGTCATAGTACCGTGCTGAGACCAGTATTTGGCTCGTACCTCAAACAGACACTGTAAGAGCTGCCAGGGACCTACTGGCTTTGTCTCTGTCATCATGAGACACAGGCGAGGAGCTGCACAAGTCACTTGGGTGGGAGGGAATTTCATTCTTGTCCCAGCTCACACAAGAGACACTGTAGAAAGGGCCACCAAAAAAAGTTGCTTAGCAGTTCAGTCTCATGGGAAAGTCTAACTACCAAAAAGCTAGCATAAATTGAAAACTCTTGGGCAGGTTAACTGGCTCCATATTCAGCTGAGATGAAACAGAAACACGGTTATCCATGATTTTTGGCTGGGATCATACTACAACAAGCAGAAACAACCACGGTTTCTCTGGTGGCTTAACGTCCTCCTTCCACAAGCCTTCCTGGTGCCGAGCAATGCTGTGCGTGGTCCTCCCACTCAGCTACCCTGGCCGAGCTGCCTGCAGCACTGCAGGGAGCAGTAAACCTTCTGAGACCATTTGATCTCCCTAGACTCTTGACAAAACCTTCTCCATGCATGCTTTCTTTGGTCTTGAGAAAATGACTTCAGGTGCTGCTGTGGGAGCTGATTTATGAGGGGTGGCTGACAGAATAAAGGGCCTCACACACTTCTCATGTTACATTGCATCTAGCTGGTGTGAATTCAGAGACATTTACACCCAGCTAACTGAGGGAGAATTGGGCCCAGACCCAGTTTATCTGTCTGACAACAGAAAGGATTAAAGACCTGTAAATGCTAAGCAGGGGTGGTCCAAAAATATTAGAATCAGAAGTAATGGGATGAAGTATACAAGAGTAAAATTTAAGTTGTAGAGAAAAGATTACAGCTGACATCCATTCCTTAAACCAAGTGTTCTGCCTTCCACAAGATGCTTCTAGGTATGGCTTACATCAGTCAGAAAAGGGGATTAAATGGGTTTTGGGTTCAGCATGGTCTGGCACGCAGCAGGCAGACTAGGTTGGGAGTATTTTGAGTACTGGTGTCTTGCAAGACTTCAGAAGGCAGTCTGCAAGTGGATTACAGCATCCTTCTCCAAATTCCCACCCATACAGTCATGCCTCATGCAATATCTAACACATGCAGTCAAATGAAATGGCGACAAATAAAAGCAGCTGGTAGAAATGAAAAACGAAGAATTTCAAAGCTTTGCCTGATTTTTATTTGTCTATAACCGCTGGCTGCTGCGTCGTATCACGCCACGAAAAAATGTGTGGATTTCTTTTTTTCCTCCCTGAAAGGTTAGTTTGTTCTTTGGATTAAAAAAGGATCAGAAACACTAAGTTATATAACCTTTTAAAGTTCACCTAACCCTTGTTCTCAGAGACTGTAAATTCCTGAGCACCGTGGCCTTGGCATCAGCCATGATACTTTTTTCTAAGAGAAGACCTAGTTCCTAAAGTTTCAAAGAAATGACTGGTAGGTGCTTTGCTCTCCTGCTCTTTAAAATGCAGTAGAAGTGTATTTGTGCACAGCCTAATGAAAAGACAAAGCAGGGCATATATGCCCAGAGGCATGGAGCTGTAAGACCAGCTCTTTCTCTTTTTGCCTTTTACTGAGTCTCCAGATTGCAGTTGGGTGATGGTAGCCAGTGGACACCATATAAAAGTAGAGGGGAGAATATTAGGATACTGCAGATAGCCAATGCATAGCCTGGCTGACCAGAAGGACAGGAACTCATAATGGTTCAAACATCAGCATCTGCAAAGCTTAACACCAGAGAGTTGAAGATACTGAGGAAGATATTAAAGGGTCATATGAAGAATAAGGAATAAATAATGGAAAAGTGCAGGACAGTGTTCTGAGAGACAAGTCCTCCAAGTTATACAAGAGCAGCCTCCTTAAGGCTTCCCAGCTGGGCTAGCCACTGGGACAGAGCAGGAGAAGGTAGGTCTTAGGAGAGTGACACCTCTGACATTGCCTGGGGTGTCAGGAATGTCCTTTGGCCAGCTGGTCCCTCTGGGAAGAGGGAGGTTACCCCAGGGTGCATCCTCACAACTTAGGGGCTTGCACCAGCCCTCCTTTGGCTCCATGGGCTCTTGGATGACCCCAGGAAGCAGCAGCTCATGCCTGGAACCAGGGGCTTCCCCACAGGCTGAGCCCAGAGTGGGACCTGCCAGTGCCGCGGGGGCTTCCCCACGCTCCCTTCGGTGCCTGGCTGTCTCCAGGCTGCGGCTGCCAGGCTGGGATGTGGGTTAGCAGATTTTTTCCACGCTGTTTCTCCGGGATCCCTGACAGAGCCCATCAGAGCTGCCTTTTATCAGCACTGCACGCCTTAGTGAGCCTGTCATGACTCACACACAATGTGCTCTGTGCCGGATTAATCCGGCTGGCTTTCATGCTCAGGATGTGGGCGATGGACGGGAGGGGGGGTGTTGGGGGGCACAGGGACAGATGTAGGGCTAGCGGGGGCCCGGGAGACTGGGGATCCCCAGCCTTTTCACTTCCTGAAGTTAAGGACTTGTTTGAGCGCTGTTGCAGAGGACAGGGTAAGCACAAGACTTAAGCAATGAAAAAGAAAGATGGAAAAGCAACAGGTGTGTGGGAAAGTGGTAAGGGAAGAGAGATTATAGGTGAATAATAGGTGAATAAATGGACTACAACAAAGAGAGAATGTGATGTAAAGGGAGATCTGCGTGCCTTGAAAGGTAAGCTCCCTTGTTGATAGACATGACAGGCAGCTATTTCTCACAGGTGTAATTACCCAGGGACTGCGCTCCAGCTAAAGGGATCTTTTCACTCTTCAGCATTAACCTGGAACACCTTTAAGATGCCTCCCCATCTTCACTGTTGTTGTCTGTAAACCCGCAACAACGTACTACAGATTAAGAGAATCATAAAAAGTGTGAAACCCTAAACCCAGCGGAGTCTGTACGGATGGGAATAAGATTCCCATCAACTACTGTAGCACCAAGTTTCCATGCAGAGTCTCCATAGAGAAAACAAATCTCACATGAGAAGAAAACAACTGCTTTTTCCAACAAACTTCTACAAAGCTAAAAATGGATAGCAGGGGGAAAGGATCAGTCAAAGCCACCTAAGACAACATCACTAAAACATCTTGCACTCTGCCGTGATTTCCAGCTGAAGGGGTGCACACACACACAGAGAGAGAAAAAAAAAAACAAACTGATTTTTGAAGAGCTGGTGATGCTGCAGTTTTATGTACATACATATAATTTGAATGCATATGCCAAAATATTATTTATATCTCTCCTCCAATTTGAGATTCACAATGTTCACTTGAAATTATCCATTCTATCTAATGCATTTCACCCATGAAAGTCCTACTTTCAGCACCTACTGCCCAAGTTCCTATCTCCACTTGGAAGGGTGAACTACTTTATAGAATGCTGTCCTGTCTATCCACTGTACATGCATCCAAAAGTTTCCAAATAATTTCCCACTCAAGAATGAGAATAAACTTGCCTGCCACTGAAATATCACTGTCTCTCGGTAAAATACAACACCTACCTAATAGCACAGAGCAACATTGTCACTGCAGAAGATGACATGCATGGTCTTGTTTTCACATCCTGTCCATCAGGGGAGCATTTCTTATCATTATTCTGAGATGGATTTTGGCAGTGAACCCAAACGCAGGAAGGCATGTCCTACCTCTTTCTGCACACAGCAGGTTCCTGGTGCTCTTGTATCCAGTCTCAGGACTTCCCACATCCAGCACTGGCAGTGAGGTGTGCGGTCATGATCACAAATGTGGTTATACTGGCTTTCACTGCAAGAGAAGTTTTAAACTGTAGGAGAGTAGTTGCTAAGTTCTGAGGAAGGAAAGCAGGATTCTAGGGCGGGGGGGGAGGGAAAGCTATTTATTTAGAGCATTTGTCTGATCTCCTTACTCATGCAAAAAGCTTTACCAAATACCTTTGATAATTTCCCATTAACAAAACATTTTCTTAAAGACCCTGTCCTCCACTCAAAATGTTCAGTGACATTGTAAAACACTTGCCAAACACAACGGGATCTCTCTGACTGCTGATCCCTGAACATTTTAAGACAAGGAAACAAATGGACCTGAACCAAATCTTCTCATAGACTTGGAAGCTCACTGATTCTCCAAATATTCCCTATCAGCGACCTGACTACAAACAGAATGGTAGTTCTTTACAACATCCCCTGTGGGTATGTGGCACAGAACATAGGCACAGCTGTGCCCATATAGAACACACTTTATACCAATACATAACATCTTTTATACCAATATACATACCACTGCAAAAAACAAGAATGATACCTATGTGGGATTGTGTTTCTTACATATTGTTTTTACCATGTCTGAAACAGGAACAGTACTAATAAAACTATCTTGCTGCCAACCCCTCTCTCAAGAGGGAAAAGCTAGCACTGGTCCACTGCAATTTTTTTGATTTCAAAATACATATGTTATCCCTTGTGTGTGCTTGTGTTTGTGCATGAGGGGTAACATATTCTGAAATGAAGGAAACACCAGCGAATGTATATTTCTGTCTGACATCCGGATGAGCTCGTCACAACCAAGTCTATGTCCCTGACTTGGACCCTAGTGGTAAAACTAAACTGACATCGAGCTAGTTTAGTTTATGCCAGCAGAGATTTCCTAATATAGACAGGACCTATCTCTTGTCCTTTCATCCCAGCCCCCTCTTTAATTTGGCTGAGTTCTGATGACTGAATCACTTCCCCCTTTGTTTCTCTGATTTCTTTCCTAATCTTCTGCTCCTGAAAGATGCTTAGTTCCTGAATCCCTATACAAATACACTTTCCTTTCTAAGCTTCTCACCAGCCAAACAAGGTTTTATTTGTTTATTTAATTTGACATGCCAAGAGAGAAATGATCCCATTTCCTATGGATTATCAAAGTAACAAATAGCTTTACAAGAGGGTAAACAAAGTAAAACTCATGCTGAAACTCCTTTGAACTGGGGGCTTCCCAGTTCACATCCCTTCGTAATGTGAGTCTTTCCCCTCTCCTCTACACCGTACACAAGACGACTTTCTGGTCACTTTGGACCATGGCCACTCTTGGAACTGAGCTAGTCATCACTTTCTTATCCCTCCTTCCACAAACGTACCTTGAATTTCCAACAACGTGGCCAGACAGCTTTAAACTCACTCTGTGATGGAGCATTTTATCCACTTTACCTTTGCCTCCACAGCCTCATTCCCCCCATGAATTTTTCATTTTTGCAAAAATGCAGAGCTGGAAAAACCTGGTGGTGAGCCTGGGAGCCTCCATGGAGGCAGGGATGCAGAACTGATTTTTGTTGGGAGTTTTGCCTAACTCAGGCGGCAGACATGGTACACCTAAAGCAGCACTCTGCAACACTCGTCCTGCAATGTACGTTTCTGGAGAATAATAGACAAAACAACAAAACTCAGGCATGAATCTGGGCTAAAATTTGTAAGGACTCAGAGTCAGAGCAGCTGATGAGCTCCTCCCAGGATGGCAGACCCCAGCAGCGCGCAGCTCACATTTTTTTCAGGGCACTTAGGTTTGGTGGCTGGGGCCTGGCTGGCTGCCCCCCACCCCCAACATCCCTTTCTGTTTATTACTCCTGCCGTAATTGGAAGGCATGTGTAGATGAATTAAACATAGCAGGACAGATGAGAAAACTCTCCCTCTTAGCTGGCTGAATGAGCAAATTTAACTGAGCCTGTTACCCACTGAGTATCGTGCCGACATGCCAGGGTCCGGTTTCCTTTGAGCTCGCCCTTTCATGCGGAGTCCCTCTGTGCCCCCTGCCTTGCTCCTCACAATATCAAACAGCTGGAGTTTCAGCGGCCCCAAGGAGAAGCCTTTGCATCCGACAGCAGCAGCAGTGGGAATTTTGTCTGGGATCAGAGAGGGACAGGGCCAATATGGGCAGATTGGTAGCTGAGGATCAGGGGGGCTCTGGCATCTCCAGAAGGTGATGGGACCCCCCCGCCCCCCCGCCATAGGCTGTACTTGGTCAATGCCCAGAGTAAAAGTTTCCTTATGCCTGAGGAACTGGGGTTAATGAGGGGGTTTTGGCTTTCACACTGCTTCGAGCTTCAGACAGGCCAGTGGCATCCAGAAGTCAGTTCTGATGGGGAGTTTGAAACAAATGTGTGCCAGCCTAGAGCAGGCATGCCCAGTAAAGCAACAAGAGAGCTTCATGAAAGCAGGACTGCCACTAGCTTGTCCAGGGACACCAAGGGGACATGGCTGCACAAACCAGCACCCTGCTTTGTCCCAAGGCATTTCTTTTGGGAGGCAGGTGGGAAGAACAGCACAGGAAGGGCACTGCTGCGTCTATCTATTCCCTCAGCCGCAGGGGTAAACAGGGAATGTAATTCTGCAGGGCTGCAATCTTTTTTTCATACTCTTTAACAAGCCCTGGGGCACTTCTTTGCACAAGGTAGCTCTAATTCTGCTCCCTCGCCTTTTTCTTCCCACCTCTGTAAGCCTAAAACTAGTCGGGGCTAATTCAATTCCTGCTTTAATTTAGCAGAGTTTACGACTGCTTTAAATTAGGAAACCAGTGTTTTTCAGACAAGGCAGGTGCTAGAGGTCTTAGCACTTGTAAAAATTAGGCCACTTAGTGAGGTGTCTACATATGGATTTAGCACCTGAGGGGTGTGTTACCGAGCAATATAAGGAGAAACTTGAAATCTTCGAAACAATTCTTTAAAAGATAATTAGACAACAAAGTTACCATTTCAGAGAAAGGAAGTTTGTGTTTAACCTGATAAGTCTTTGTGTTCAACCTGATAAGCTTACCCATTGAAATGAAAGTTGAAGAAGCCATCAACACACATTCCCTTGGAACTCAAAAAATCCCACAGAAAAATCAGTTATAATCTTTTCAGTATCCACGTAATAAAGCAAGGAAGTAAGAACCCCAAATCCAAATAGAAAAACACCAAATCTTTTGCATCATTCTTATGTGTGAGAAATGAGTAAGCCAAGGGACCAGAACTCTCCTACAGTGCCACTAAGCAGGAGTAGCTCTGAAACCCAGTGACGACATGATGAAAAACTTCAACTCTTTCACCTTCTTCTTTGAAGACTGAAGGAGTCCACGTTTAGAAACTACAGATCATGTTTGTCATCTATGCTCTTCTGTGCACGGCAAAAATGTGAGAAACCTATCCTGACCTTTCAGCGACAGATTTGTTTCCAGATAGTCTTTACTGAAGGGCCTTGAAAGACCGAAGAGTTCCCTGTACCTCTGGGTAAATTTAAGTTTTGGGGCATGATTGATGCAGGCAGACGCAGTGAGGAGAAACTGGTTTGGTTTAATCTCAGGGAGCGGTGCCATTGCTTTTCCTGAAAATTTGTGCCCGAGACACCTTCCGTGAGAGCAAGCACCTGCCAGGAAGGGATGGTTGGAAGAAAAGACCTTTTCATCCTTCTGGTATTTATTACAACTGACGACCGCCGAGGATGGGGCGGGATGGCCGCCCAGGAGATGCGCCCGGGGGGCTCCGTGAGGCGCTGGTGTCACTCCAGTGTGCGGTGCCAGTCCCGGACCCCCGCGCCCGGGGCGCCCTGGACCCGCACCCCGCACCCCGCATCCCGGGCCGGCGGGGCCGCCTCCCCCACCCAAAACAAACTTTTCGTCCCAACTTTCCCGCTTCCGCCGGCCGGGGAGCGTGGGGCGGCGGGGAGCGGCCCCGGGGGCCCGCGGCTCCCGGTTGGCCGTACCGGGGGACGGGCATGCTGCGAGAAATAGGACGGGGCCCGGCAGCTGCCCGGTTTTGGGGAAGGGGTTTTACTTTGAGTTTTCTCCCTCCTCTGGCTCCTCCTCTTCTTCCCTCCTCCTCAGGGGGAGGGGAAGGAGGGAGGCTCTTGGGGCAGGAGTAGCCAGAGCAGGGAATTGTTTGGGAGTTCAGTCATCCAAAAGCCGTCTCCCGTATGGAGGGTCTGGCTTCCCGCATCCCGGCGCNTGTGTGTGTGTGTGTGTGTGTGTGTGTAGTGAATTCCCCGCAGATCCGGCCTGGAAGTTCCCAGCTCCTGGAGTTAAGCCTCTTTGTTGCTTCCCTTCGTTTGGGGCATCTTTGTGTTTCCCCCCGCCTGCTCCACTGGAGACCGCGGTGAGTGAAAGAGAAGGGGGCCCGGGCCTGGTGGCCCTGGCGAGGGGCTGGGAGGACGCACGGTGGTGGCGGGCGATGGGGCGCAGGGCTTTCGCCCCATCCATCTTCAGGCAGCGGCAGAGTTCGGGAAGTTGCTGTGGGGATGTGAGGAAGGGGGTCTGCCTAGGGATGTAGGAGGCATGACAGGGGAGTAGTGGAGATCCGCTGGTGCCCACCGGGATGGGGCTTGTTTTCGCGCAGGCAGGTGAGATGTGGGGGGCTCGGATGTTTCCCTCCAGCTCTTCCTCCTCGGCGGGTCGGCCAGAACTAATGGTGGGCCCAGGGCACGCACACGCTCCGCGGTGCTCCAGCGCTCGCCTGGAACTTCTCCAGCAGCCTGGTCCACGACCTTGCCCCGTCCTCACTGCCGGCTGGGCGAAGAGGGACGGTGAGCAGTGGAGAGAGGGAGAAGCTGTGCAAAATAAGCCGAAGATCCATCCTCCATTGCTCTAACTCTTGTCAAAAGCTGCTGGGAGTTTACAGGCAAGAGCTGTCTCTGGCAGATGCAAAGGCATTTCGGTTTGTGCTCTGTGAAGGGGCTGCTGCAAAGAAAAGCGGGGATGGGTAGTTTGTTGGTAGAATTTTTGTCCTATTCTGTGACCGTAGCGTTTTTAACCCTGGTGCAAGGATGAGGAGCGATTTGGGTCAGGGGAAGTAATTTTCTTCCCGGCAGTGGGATGTTGTAGGATTTGTGCACGCGTGCCTTCCTGCTTGGACTGCAGCTTTGGCAGGTCGTCTGGATAGTGACTGTAAATAGAAAATGTGCTGGGGAGAAAGTGGGGTGCTGAATTTGTAGCCATGTCCAAACCAGACTTTTTGAAGTGCTCTGAACATACTAATACTTAATTTGAAAAATAATAATAGACTTTAACCAATACCCCTGGCTGGCAAAATACAAATTTATCTTTGGGCATTTCCCCAACTAATTCTGGTACCCCAAGTGTTATTTCACTGGCATTGTGTGAAAGGCAGTTCACGTCTATTAAAGTTGGGCTTTTTTGTCCTTGTTTGTTTTATAGAAACTCTCTTGACCTCTCTGCAGCATTATGTGAGTGGGATAACAGGAATCCATACACACACTCAGCACCCGCATGTAATTCCCAGCATGTCTTAAATGTTTTTCTTGGTGCCCAATTCTCTTAATTTCTACATTGCTACCACAGTGTCTTTTTGATATGTTCATTTGCAATCTGTCATTAAAGTTTCTTTTCCCATGGGCTAAAAAACTACCATGGAAAATATTAGAAGAATGTGGGCGTTTTGTAAGTAGAATTTTATCTTAGTTTTCTTTTGAAACTAACTGACTCAGTGTGCCTACAATTAAGAGGAGGGTTCCTCCATATTTATGCCTATGTGCTTATATGGCAGACACTTCAATTTAATGGGTTGAATATTGAGGTTCATGGCTCAGGGAAGGATTTCAGCAGAAACACATCATGGGTTTGCAGTGAAGATTTGTTCTGTTTATTTAAGTGACCTAAAGAAATGAAGGTGAAATAGATTCCCATGCTACTAGGAGTCATGTGGGGATCTTCTGAAGTAAATAGGACAATTAGGAAGAGCTGTGAGCTCCCTGCTGGGTGCATGATATTCTCACAAGAAATAAATGGTGTTTTTTTTTCCATGTCCTTTTCTTAATCCTCCCCTTCAGATACAGTTACAGGGACTCATCCTGCATATACCAAGCAGAAGAGGTCCCGGTAGGTGTTTGCTGTGAGGGTTGAAGTCAGATACAGTGCAGTCCTCCCTGCTTCCTGCTGGGGAATGTGAGGCAGGTTCATCTGAAGGGTGCACAGAGGTCCTGCAGAAGTGCAGATGGGAAAGGCAAGTTCGCTTTTCTCCCACTCATACACACACGCACACCCCCACAGGACCTTTATTTGAGAGATAGCGCAGTACAAGTAACTGCCACACGTTTCTTCTCTGCTTGGCACAAGGAAGAAGTATTAGAGCTGCATATTTGTGCATGTGTGTGCTCCAAACTAGCGTGTAAGGTGTATGAGTTCTGTGTATCCCTGCAGTCTGGAGAAAGCAGCTTTTCTGTACTTTGTACTGACATGATGCAGAAGCACAGAGCAAGAGGTTCTTTGAGATTGCAAAGTGAAACCCAGTGCCTGGTATTTGCAGAGGTCTTTCCAGCCTGCAGCATGTGAGACTCCTGGCTTGCAGTTTTGCTCCCTTGAAGGACAGGTGAATCATTGCTCAGTCCACTTCACTCCGTGAAATTCTGCTATGTCCTCAAAACTAACAGCAGACAGGTCCCTCCAAATCTGCAGTACCAAACTGGCAGCCCTGCAGTGCCTTCAGGATGCTGGTACAGCTCCTGCTGTCTGACTAGGGCCAGCAGAATTGTCTCTTTGGGAGCCAGCTGGAGCCTCCTGCTGAGCAAGAAGCATCACGGGAGGGGCTATGAAGCAAGCAGCCTGCTGTCCCCACACTCCGCAGTGCTGCAGAGGAGAAACTTCCTTTCCAGAGTTAAGAAAAGTTACTCATTTAGGACAGACCTGAATTTTTGTAGTTTCTTGTCATTCTTAGTGAAACACTTGACTGAAACACCACCAGATCTACCTGCCAGTGTTTCCTGGCCTCTTCCTGAACAACTGTTGCTTCTTCTACCTGGGCTGTGGGAGAGAACATGGGTGACAGGACAGGAAAGGCACTACTGTGTTCAGATGTGGAGGTGTTTGGGCTGGGTCTTCAGCCTGTGCACATGCCCTGTGTGAGCTCATGTTTTCTCCACAGCCCTGTGCCTTAGTGTTCCCATGCAGAAAATAGAACTGGACCCTGTGCTGATGGGTTGAGCACTGGGATGTGGGGCAGATATTGCTGTCTGTGTTGACTCTCAGTAGCTGGCCTGTACCCACCCTCATGTCTCTCAGAGCAGAACTCAGGTGCACTGGGGAGGACCCTCTCTGGTTGTGCTGACCCTCCTAAGGACTGCCACAGGGCTGGAGAGGCACCTCTGTGCCTCCAAAATCACTCTCTTCCCAGGCAAAGACAGGCTGTCTCCCAGCACCCCACCTTGTGTGCCTCATGAAGCAGGGGAGCAATGACAGGGAACAGTGTGTTGGGAACCATGCTGGTTGTTTTAGCCCAGGCTGGCCTGCAGGTGGGTTTTCAGAGACTTGGGCTCAGCTGGGCTCAGTTTAGTCACTCAGCCTGCAAGGTGTTACAACAGCAGTAGACCAAGGTAACTCCAGGTTAACAAAAGTTCCTTTGGCAGTAAATAATGGTGGGTTGTTCATTTTAATATCTGATGCTGAGTGCCTCAGAGACATGAGGCACAATTCCCTTGGACTTCTTCAATGTGCAAAGGTGGCTTTGATATATTACTGCTGGCATGTTACAGACCAAGGCTTGCAAATCTCTTGGTTTAAACCGTTACCTCCCGGGCTAAAAATTTGCAGTGTGAATTCTGCAGTTAGGATGGGATATCCCACAAGGAAAAAGTTCTCTTGCAAAATCTTTGGAGACTTCCTGTTTCTGGTTAGACTGAAAACATCCTGAGGGAAAAAACCTGCTGCTGTGTATTTTGGTGCTCCTGTGGTCAGTCTCAGTTTAAGAGGTTGTTATGTATTCCAGTTCCTAGGCCACAAGAACAGTTTAAGGCGAATAATGACTAAATGAATTGCAGGTCCTTAGGTAGAGTGGGGGTGAATATCATCTTTCAGGTTTCTAAACGTACTTTGGGTAATTGTTCAACAAAAGGTATCGCAAGCATCTTTTTCTATTTCCTGATACTGGGTTTAGTTGCTCTTGGCTCCAAATCATACAGCATCCTAGCTGCTGCTTCATTGGCTGAACATAGTGCTTGAGGCCGGTTTTCTGGAGGGAATGCTTGCAGAATGGGAAGCTTTCAAAATTTGCTTTGTATGCATATTTGTGCATAAGTCTTCTAAAATCTCTCCACAGGAGCGTGTGCTCCAGCAACACAGCTGTCTGAGTGTCCATGGGAAGCTAAGACAAAAGGAGTATGGAGCAGTAGAAGCAAGTTGGCTGAAAAGCTCAGAAAGATATTTATTGCAGGGAAAAGAAACCACTTGGTGCTTGCACAGTCCCGGAGCTGCTGCGGGCGGTGCAGAGCTTTCTGCTTAAACAGGGAGCAACAGATCCCTGCCCTGAGGATGTTACATGCTCCTTTTATTAAAATGGCCTCTTCCCTGCAAGAGGACAAATGGGATGAGAGGCTCATCTCTGCCTGATGGGGTTGGTAGCAGAGCACCTGGACTGGGTGCCTGTGAGGGGCTCTGAGGGCTGCCATTGTGCGTTGTAGGAGCTCTTGCCTAAGAGGCAGTGCCAATTTATTTTGGCTCTAGTGGCATCGATGGAGAGAAATGTGCGTCAGGGAGCGTGTGGGACGTGCTTGAGCTTCTTTGCCCTCCTTGTGGGCATTGTGCCAGCACAGAGGTGAAAGCCAAACTTTATCCTTGCTTTCTGCTCAGTTGCTCTTGAGAGGCTGCTGCCCTGTGTCCAGTCATCTTCCCTGAGCAGCCATTAGATGTGAGGATGGCGACTGCGCCTCGTGCCTGTGTGGAGTGTTGGTGGCTTGCTGGGCAAAATCCAAACCACACCACAGCGTGTTGCCCCTATGGAAACCCACTGTTGTCAGGTTCACAGAGGTTTTGGGCTGTGGTATCTCTATATTTGTGTGTGAAAGCCAGATGGTGTTTTGGAAAGCAGTCATTTTTCATTGACTTCTGTGCCTGGCATAGGCAGTAAATCTTTCACCCCGAGCCCTGCAGTGGCAGTGCCATTTTGGCTCTCTCAGGTCCACTCTGGCAAAGAGATTAGCCAGCAGGTTGTACTTTTATGCACAGCCATAGACCCAGGGCCCTGCCAAATGCAAGGATGTGTTCACTGGTTGTAATGTCAGCGAGTCTGAACAAGCTTTTATATCTGAAGACTGTGCATCAGGCCCTTCTGCTGCTCTTTAAATCATGAGTGCAGGGGAAAAGGGTGTAAAGATCCCGGTCAGAACTGTGTCATCAGCTTTCAAATACCAGAATGAGGTTACTTTTTATTTTTCTTTTAGTTGACAAAAGGACATGTTAGACAGAGCCCTGTGAATTAATGTGTTGAGTTTAGTGTGGTTTAGAAAGCCTGTGGTGATACAAACATACTGAGGTAGCCTTTGAGAAATACACCTCAAATATGGATACGTTGGTCTGGAATACAGCATTTAGTTGCAAAATTCAGCTTCTTCTGATAATGTCACTCTAAGTTATCCTGGTACTTTTAGGGAGAGCAGCCACCTTTTTTAGTGATGCCAGTGTTTTAGGGTGCAAGCCTGGGATTGAGGGCAGCTGCATTTGATTCTCCTCTACACCACAGATTTCCCCCTAGGCTGGGGCAAGCTGCTCTTTGCCTCAGCTCTCCACCTGCAAAACTAAGTGGCACTTCCCTGCCTCCTTGTGGTGTTGAGGATAGGTCTGCTGGAGATCAAGAGAGACCATAGATTTGCTGGCCCTCAAACAACCTCTTGGATAAGGACCAGAGTTGGTTTCAGCAGAGAGCCTCCTGCAGCACTGACAGCCCAACGGGAGGCTCCTGTGGTTGCCTCTGGGGACGTGTGCCCCTACTTGCTGGGTGGATGTGGGCTCTGAGGGGCTGCAGGATGCTTTTGGTTTGGAGGGCAGGCTGGACGTGCACCTATAGCAAAGGCCCTCTCTGAGCGTGACCCTTGGGGAGCCTCGCGTAGGTAGCAGCAGTGCAGCTGCAGCGAACTTCTGGCTCCAGCCAGTGGTGGTACAGAGAGGCCATTGTAATCCTGTGGGCTGTACAGTGTACATCTCAACAGGCAAAGTGGCTCCAGGGTTGGTTGGTTTTTTTTTTCCCCCCCTCCTCCTCTCCATCCCTTCAAATCTACTTTATGAAGTTCCTCCCCTTAAGTTGAAAATTTGGCCTTATCTTCAAAGAAGCCCTTTAGTGCCAAGCTTTTAAAGGTGGGGAGGAGGCAAGAGCAAAAACATCACATCCATTAACAGCCCAGTTGCCAGAGAAAATGTTTTTTAAAACATAATCTGAAACCTTAGTGTTTGGGAGCCAAAGCTGAGATTGAATACAAGTATGGGCCTTGTCCCTAGAGAGTCGCAGCGCTGGGAACATGCTGGCACAAAGACAGACCATGGAGCGAGGATTCTTGTGCATACACGCACACAAATAGACAATTATTTGGAAGCCAATAGTGTTCTGGATGCTGAAGAAATTTAATCTAGTGCCTTCTGCCCCAAGTTGCTCCCTGAGCTGTAGCTGATGTGGAGAGCATTCTCATTACTCCAGTGCTCCTCTGGATGGCAGTCCCCTCTGAAGCAGGAAGAATCCTGCTATTTGTTGGCCATGGGTGGTAAAAAGGACTGGCTGGTCCAGCTTCTTTAGAGCCTGCTGCTGTCAGTGAGAGATTTCTTTGGGGCCCCTGAATGGTGATGAGCATATGATTTTTATGTTTTATTTCCCCAGAAGAAATCTGCTTGTGTAACAAACACAAGCACAAGGGTTGAGTCTGAGTCCCAGTGTCAAGAGATGTTCTCAGAAAAGTGCTGGGTGGGATACTTCAAAAACACCTGGGCTGACTTTGATGATGTGGTGACGAGTCAATGAGACTTGTGCATTGAGAGACCAGACAGCTCTCCTCCTCACTTTTCAGTACAGGGTCACACTTGGTGGGTGTGTGGGACGGTCCCACTGTCACCAGTGTAACAGCTGCCCACTGCAGTAGATTAGTCCTGACCATCTACTCCTGCATGGAAGTGGACCCCATTTCATAAGTGGCTATCAGGCACATCTTGGCTTGCTAGCAGTTGAAGTGCAGCTTCTAAGCCAGAGTCATCTGGGCAGAAGGAAAGCAAGATGGCCAAATTACCCAGTTGTAATGGGGTTTGAATCCCATGAGGAGCACCCCATTACTGACTTCTTCTGGGACCTTACAGCATGGCCAGCCAGACCACAGCAGAGCTGTGGGACCCTTGTAGGAGGGAGAGCTTGGTATCTACTAGTTCTTGAGTACCTGTGGGAACTTCTCTACCCCTTGGCTGGCCAAGCAGGATATCAGGCTTGTAGCTGTCAGGCGTTTCTGCAGCTGGAGGCTTTGTAGGGTGAGACAAGCCTGTGAGAAGCTGGTGCATGAAGAGCTCCTCAGAGAGGTATGCCAGCTGCTTTAGATGTGTCCATTGTCACCTTTTGTCACTCTGACTTTGCCCTTGGGGTGTCTGGGACTGGTCTGAAGGGAAAAGATGTTTGCTTTCCAGCAGATGAAGAGCTGAGCTCCTGGTTCCATGCCAGCTTGTGCCTGAACACCTCTGGAATGCTGTAGAGAAAGAGCCCAGGGCCATGCAAGGACTGGTTGCCTTTGAGGACCTTGCTGCTCTGGGTGCCTGCAAGAGTAGTTCGGCTATTGTCACCCCAGCTCCAGATCCTGTCAGAGGTGGCTGCCCAGGCAGCAGAGAGGAAGAAGGTCCTGGGATCATGATCAACTATGCTGGATGACCATGCAGCCCATTAGTTTGATGATGGATGCTGAGAAAGGGAGGTCAGTACCAAGGTACAGAGCTGGAGCTGCTGGAGCCTGGGTGTGTTTGCTGACCCTACTTACCTCTTGGTAGAGAGCTATGGAGCCAGTTTCAGGAAACCTTAGGGAAGAGTGATCTGGTTTACATGGCTGCAGCAAGACAAGCCAGCCCTGTGTCTTACGGGACAGGCACCAGTCCTGCAATACTCCTGCTCCCACTAGAGCTGGCTGTCCTTGCCTGGTACAAAATGTGCAATACGGGCTGTGGGATCCTGCTGACGGCATCATGAAGCCTGTGGTCTTTTGTGGAAGGAAGGGTCTGCTACTTACATCATGTAGCAATTTAGGCCAGAACATAGTTGCTAAATATACAGTTGTCCTGTTTTCCTCACAATTGCCTGGGCTGCAGATTTGGGGAGAAGGGAATAGGATGAGAAAGAGAACAACATCAAGAGCAAGTGGCAGGCTGTGTTTATCGTTGATGCCTGACCCTATAATCTCCTTGGGGATAGCTTTGGACATCCCTAACCTCTGAGCCACTTGAAAGAACCACCTTTAAAAAAATTTCCCAAACTAGTGACCAAGCAAACAAGTGCAAATTTCATCAGCCACAAAAATGTGAGTATAACCCACTTTTTGCATAGCTTCAGCACTGAAGATAAGTACAGGTTTCTTGACTCTCTGGATGAAGGCCTGAGAAAGGCCTGCTATGCCATCTTCCCCCATCACAATATTCCAAAACCTAAATTAATATTTGTATTACAGTTGTGTCTACAAGTTTTAACCAAGGCTGGGACACAGCTATGATAGATACCATGTTAACTTGTAGTGGGAGACTGTTCCTACATCCCCATTCAAAACAGTGAGGCAAATGCGGAAGAGGAGATAAAAATAGAGCATGAGAAGGACACGTGGGCCTTGGAGTGACTTGGCAGGTCAGGACTGGAGCTAAGTACAGACCCCATGTTGCCTGGTACTCAGTCCCGTGCTCCATCCTTCACCTTGCCCTGCTCCTTAGAAGAGGTCGAAGTCAAGCATCAGTACATCTTGATTGAAAGTTGTCTGCCTTGAAGCTGAGAGTTGTCCATAGCAGAATCTGATCTTCCTCAGCCCTCAGCTCACATCAGTGGCTACATGTGCTCCAGTGAGTGGCTTCCCAAAGGGGCACTTGGCACTGCAGGTGGTGTTGGTAGCATCCTGCTGCTGTGCATGCCTTGCATTGGGGTAGGCAGCGGGTCTTGCGGAGCTGGGGAGCTGCAAGGGGAGAGCAAGAGCTTGTGGCTGAAGGGAAAGGAAAGGAGCCAGTTACATCTTTAATTCTCTCCTGTCAGCCAGTTTTGAGTTGTGGCATCATGCTTTGAAAGGTAGCTGGAAGAGGAGAGTGCCAGTGTAATAACAGTGTTTTGCTTGCAGCGTGGGATCTCAAGTAAAACAGTATCATTACATAAATATTGTGTGCCTTCTTTCCACAGGGGGTCTGGGACTGTGCTTCTCCTGCTCTGGAGGCATTGCCTTTTGGTGCACAAGCCAAGAATAAACTCTAACAGATGCTGCTAAGGCCAAGTCCCTGGCTTGTATTGTGCCCAGGTGCAAGAGGAGATGTTCAGATCTCCATGGTCAGCAAAGAGGTACCTTACACTGTAAGGAGGTGCAGGAACAGCAGGGAGGGACAGCAGGGTTACAAAGAGCTGCTCTTCCTGAGCACATTGAACATGTGTCTGGGGACATGCAGGGGTACCTGAATGCTAATCTGGCCCCTGCAGGCACAGGCAGCCTAGTAGGGAGCAGCTGTGTGGACACCAATGGCAGGACATGAGCAAAACCTGGCGTGATGCATTAGCTGGGAACTATCTCTCAAGGAGGATAGGATTGCTTCAGTGAAACCTGGGCAGGTTCCTTCCCCCCTCCTTTCTTGTCTGCCTTAGACCACTGTTTGGGGGAGCAAGTGAGGGCATCCTCTTCTGGTATCTATTTGCAAAAAGCTGTAGGCAAACTCTCTTGGGGGGCTGCTCATGGCCATGCCCTGCTGCTGTCTGAGTAAAAGCCTGAACTGCAGTCAGAGGCTTTTTGCTCAGAGGAATGCTTTGAAATATATTGTTTTTAATGGCACTGTGTTGCCAAGGGCTCTTTGTGTCTAAGTGAAGAGATGACTTTGCTCTACTCTGCAGGAAGAGGAGCTTATCTGAAGTAGGACTCCTCCATTTTGCAAGTGGTTTGATGTGCTCTCTGCAAGCGAAATAATTGAATTACAGAAGAGATCTCAGATGAGGTATTTGTGCCCTTGCAGTTTCTTGCTGGCTCAGTCAGTGCCTTGGGAGTGGAAGAGTGGTGGGAGATTTCAGATAGCTGCACAGTTACGGCTTTTTCTTCTCTGTTGATCCCAGGTCACTCCCTGTGCATGAAAGACTGCGAAGAGGCCCCAACATAGCTGCTGCCTTCACTTCTGTCCAGCTGAATTAGACAGGGCATGGGATGGAAAAGGTTTTAAAAAATGGGTTTGTGCCACCCATCCGTCCTCATGCTTACCAAGAATAATCTCTTCCTCTCTCCCAGCACACAGCCCCCTTTCAGTTTTGCCTCAGACCTCACAATGAGGAGGGAGAACAGGATTGAAGCTGAGGCTTCTAGCATGCCCCTGTTCCCTGCATGTGTGCTGCCTCCCAAAGGATGTGAGTGCCTTTGCCAGGTCCTCGCACCCTCTTTTCTCCCTGTTTTCTGTCTTTAATTTCCCCTCCTCTGCCTGAGGTCCCTGTGCTGCCAGCAGCAGTTGCCGGGGCTGAGAAAGGCTTGTTGGGCCATATCCTGGGTACCCCTGCCCTTACTTGTTTTGGGGAAGGCTGATAAGGAAGGACTGGGGGTGCCTCCCCAGGCGCCAGCCCACTGCTGCAGAGATGCTCCCAGCCCTCGCCAACCCGAGGCAAGTGCAGAGCACTGGCGTGTCAGAGCGGGTCTGGGGAGCCCTTGCCCGGGCACGGTGGCTGCCTGCAGACACAGGCAGGGCTGCTGCCTCCCCACAGGTTATTCTGGAGAAACACCGTCCTCGAAATGAGATCCGTGTCTCTCTTTCCCCTCTTTCCCCTCAGCTGGTGGATTGGGGCTTGAGGGTTCAAAGGCAACATCTTCAAGTCCCCACCAGCGTTTCCGATCTCGCAGCGTTTCGCAGGCTGGGAGGGTTTTATGCTGGCCTGTCTCCTTACAGGCAGCCAGAGAAGCAGCAGACGTGGCATGTGCTGAGGTGCCAGCATCTGCAAGGGGCATGTAGGAACCAAGCCAAAAAGGCTGAGTGAGCTGTTAATGAGCCACAGATGGTCAGCTTTATCTTGGAGCCTGCCGGTTTGGGCCTCTAGAGCTTTCTGCTGAAGAAATATGTGAGTAAAAGCTGGTGGTAGGTAAGAGTTGGGAAGGAAGACCCTGAATTAAAGATCCTTAGACATAAATGGGGTCCTCAAGAGATCATCTCTGCTAGAGTCTCATCGTGTTTTGTCTGAAGGTCTCCTTAACTGCTTGTGGGCTGCAAAAAAAAGACTGATTTTCCATGGAAGAATTTTGTAGTCAATAGGTAAGAACAAGCAGAGGTTTATCTGTGGCTGTTACATGGGAGGATCTCCAGAGGCTTTGCTGGAGTACCGAGCCACGAAGGCTGCGATGGATGTGTTCCCCTCTTGCGCAGGGCAGGATGCTCCCAACAGATGTTTGTTATCGGCAAAGTAAAGCAGAGAAACAGAAAAACTTCAGCTGGCAAGAAATGCAGGGGGAAGTTATAATTGTTTCCCTGTTGGGCTTGCAGAGAGAATTCTTGAAGCTGCTTTCTGTCCCATTGTAACATTTTATGTTTATATATTTTATCTCTTTAATGAGGAACTATTAAATCCTGCAGCACATTGTGGATGTGCCTATATGAGAACAGCTAGTTTTACCCATCCCAGGGGAGAGTGTGCCAGCTGCACAACTGGATCTAAAATCATGGAGCAGCATTTTCACAAAACTGAGTGCTTTCCTTCCTAAAAGAGTTTATAGTATTTTCCAAGCTAAGAAATGGTCAGTAATTTCCCTAATGGTAATTCTGAGATTGTATTTCCCTTAGATAGGTGAGTTTTCACAGTTGCTAGAGGGAGGGGAAAGATCTTATTCCTTTCCACTTCTAATGCTGCATTTGTGATCTGTAGCAAGTGACAGTATTTAATGCAATGTGGAGGGTAGGTACTGCCTGAGCTGATCTACAGATGACTTTGCACTGAACAGTGGAAGGTTTTTCAGGGGGTATTTAGTGCTGTGGGACAGTCACAGATTTCCCTTCTCAAAGAAAGCGCTGACAGTCCCTGTAAGCAATTAGAGATAAATGTCCTTGAGGCAGAGGATGGCTTTTGTGGAGCACCTAATACTGGGTTCCTAAAGGAGCCTCTGTAAAATAAAGGAATCTGATACTCCTTATGTTCCTTTACTGGACAGTAATATAAGGATTTTTGGAAGATCCAAAGAATTCTAGATTTTTTTTCCTGGTAGACAAGCAAATGTCAGGGTTTTGCTGTGTCCTCCCAGAAACACTGCTGGGTGAGTCTTTGGAGAAGACGATCTGATCTTTTCTGTGAAATATTTGCTAATACCTCTCAAGCAAAGGTGATTTCTTCATTAAAAAGGCTTTCTAAAATGATAAGGCAATTGACAACACAAAAGCTTCTTAGTCCTTAGAAGAAGAGGTAGACTTCTTCAATTAGATTACTAGCATTTTAGACTTATGTTTTAAAAATGTCTTAGGCTGAGCAGAATACGTTGATAAATGGAGAACAGATTAGAATCTCCTGTTGTCACCCCCAAAGCCTAGGAGCTGGTGTCACTGTTTATTCCTGGTCTCTTTACTGCTTACAGTTTTCTCCAAAAATGACTAAATATATAAAACAAGGATTGGGTTTGGGGTTTGAGGTTTCTTTTTTTTTTTTCCTTCCCATATTCTAGGCCAGACTCTGACCACAGTCATGTATTTGTTGGTTTTTTTTCTCCCTTGCTTCCAAATGCAGTCACATAACAATAGCCTGGAAAAAAAGTACTGGAAATTATTTGTTCATGAATTTATTTCCTTTTTTGGGCTACAAGGAGTGGGTTAGCATTTGGGTAAGGAGGCTGGGAGCTCCAAGCCATCCCTTTCAAGGTTGAAGAGGGTTTAAATGGGAACCATCCTGGTAGAATGAGAAGTACTGTGGAAAGGCAGCCTTTCTGGGGCAAGCATTTCCATTGCTCCATGTGCAGAACCTCACGCTTGGGGCACCTTTTCTCAGCTGAACTTTATTTGCTATTTATGTAATAGGGTCTTGTACAGACACTACTAAACAGGCTTTGTCTGCCACAGGCGGGCAGGGACTGACTGGAAGAGAAATGCTCCTCCCGTCTTGGGCTTCTTCAGAAGTGGGTGATTGTTTGCTTTCCTTAACAGTCTGCTAATAGGAGGTAGTGGGTGGTGTTGTCTTTCTTATTTATTTTATGTAGGATGTCATGACAGATGGTGATTTTGACTGTTGTCCACAGCTGTAGAAACTGATTGCTTTCTCAACCAAGCTAGCTATGATGGAGGCATCGGAGTGGGATGATCTGTGAAGGAGGAAAGCCTATCAGAGACATCAGAGTCCCAGCTGACCGTATTCTGTCATCTCTGTCCTGAGGAGCACGAGAAGAAGTGCTTTGCAGACAGGGTTAGGAGATACATTTTTAGTGTCTGGATCTTTGGGTCTTGGGAGGTGACACCTCTGATTAAAGGAAAATTAAAAGTTAGCAGGTGGGACAACAATGAATACGATTGCTGTGCTGGTCAGGATGGTGGTTGTTAAAATACTAACAGTACAGCCAGTGAAGTCTTGATATTTTATTGATGGTTCAATGGATTTGGTCCTTATGGGAGAGCAAGCAGAAGCAAGTGGAGCTTATGCATACTGGAGAGAGAGAACATAATCTGATAAAGGCTAGACCAGTCGGTAAAGTTTTCAGATCGCAGGAAATTTCCTCAAAGTATTTATTTATTTATGGCTTTGCTGAAAAATTTTCAACCAGCTGTGTTTAAAAATATAACAGTAATGAGATACTTAAAAAAGGAGTTAATCTCTCCCTCTCTTTGACATGCTGCGGAGCACCAGCTGTAGCACAAGCAAGCCCTGGGGAATCCAAGTGGCCTAGCTGTGCAGCCTGTGAGCCAAAGTCACACCTTGGGAAGCCAAACCCCAGAGGGAAGCACTGGCCTGTGGCAGGTGATGAGGATGCTAGAGGGTGACTGTTTGCCCATCCTCAAGGGGCAGCAGGTTTAGCCTGTGCAGCTCTTCAGCTCCCCAAATCTTCTCAGTTCTCATGGACCCCAGCCACTTGTTCTCAGGGCAGCAAGACCCAGTTTTGTCTGAAATACTGGGAGGCCTTGAACTGTCTCTGACACCCCCGATGGGGAAATGCTGGAATGAGGAGGAGGGAAAACCAAGGGCTTTTGTATTGAGGGAACAAAAAACATGCTCTGCGTGTCCCTGGGTTCAGCTATTACAGACTACAAACCAGACTGGGTTTTTTGTTTTGCTTTTAAATGCTTCTTTAGCCAATGCGATTTTTTAAAATTATTTTTTTGTCTGTCTCTTCGGGAGACAGAGCCAGTCTGGGACTATTCATTTGGCCCATCCAGCCTATCCACAAAGCATGCACAAGCCATCTTTACCAGGCTCATTTCCTCTAGGATTCCCTATGGCTTTGCAATGGCCAAACCTTTGTGTTTGATATCAAAGGTGGAAAGGGCAGGCCAGCTGTGCTGTGTCCTCCAGTTCTGTGCCAACGGGGCTCAGTGCTGGGTGCAGGAACTCTGTGAGAGTAGTGAAAAATGTGTGTGGTGATTGGCAGAAATTGTTTTGAGGAAGCACATGCCTCCTCCTCTGATGATGGCATGGCACATGGTGGACTGGGAAAGCAAAGCATGTTAGTTTTGGTCCCAGATGGAGGATTGTGTGGAGAGGTCTTGCCTCCTCTGGGCCCACTGGTTTCAGCTTCAAGATGCATATCACAACAGAAAAATCTCCTCTCCCCTGTTTCCTTTTTCCACCACTGGTAGCTAATCAAGATTTGGTTTTAATGACTTCCCTCTACTCTCTCTGCTTCCTCTCCCCCTGCCCCACACATGCCTTTTTTATATTTTTTTATGCATTTCTTTTTGGCAGAAGTTGAAACGCAAGAAGCATTTGGACCAAGATGAAAACAGTAGAAGAGCATGTTGGGCAGTGCAGTGCTTTGTTCTGAGTTCAGGGGGAGAAGAGGGGAAGCGAGGGGGGACGGGATGTCATTTCCCAGATGGGGACCCTGCCAAAGATGTTCTTGCTTCAGAAAGCAAGGAGTGATTTTTGAGGCTGTACCACATTTAACCCTTTGTTGATCTGCTTCTGCCATCCAGGGAAACAGCAAAGGCTTGGACCAGAAGTGGGATGGTGCTGTGTTGTGTTATGTGGCCCAGGTGATGTGAATGGTCTCCAGCCAAAGTCTGCTGTTGTGACTAAATGCTGTCAACAGTTGGAGGTGCTTGTTCTCCTGTTGGAAACCCTAATGAGTGGATAAGCAATCTGCAGTTGTTTGAGTGAGGGTCCAACACTAGTGCAATTGCTGTTGGAAAAACAAGATCAGCATGTTCCATATAGGTGTTCGGACTGCTGTGCTATCTCCTGCCCTGCCGGAAGCACCTGGTTGGATTTGGGATGCTGCTGAACTCTGCTTCAGCTCTTCCCATTCCAGGGCAGGGAGCACTTTTGCCATGTGATGCTTGGGAAACTCCTTGTCCTGTGACCAAAGGAGCCCTGCGCTGCTGGGACCACAACAGCAGCAAGCCCCAGCCCTAGGTAGTTTGTGGTTGTGCTGGGGACCACTGGCTGGTCATAGCACTGGTTCCTTCTCTCTGTTTTGAGCCAGTCTCCCATGTGAGAAAATTGTGAGTTTGGAGGGTATGGTGGGTGTAAAACCTCTATAGGCATGTATTTACTGCCATATTTGTAGCTCCTTGGGCCTTAAATACTGCATTGTGTGTAGGCTGCTGATTTAACTGCCCAAGGGCTGTTGCACAGTAGGAAATTGACTGTGAGGATAGAGGAGGGGAGCAGAGAAGAAAAAGTTAAAGCAACTCTGCCTCTTCATTAACATCTCTTCCCGGTTATAAATACTTGGAGCACTTACGTAAGGACTCTAGAGGAGATCATTTATCTCCTGATGGGAAAACCTCAAGGGTTTTTGTCTGTGGTACTGGACTGTTTCTTGGAATGGAGGTTCAGCCTTTTAAATCTGGATGGGGTTCTCCTGTGGAAGGCCACCCTCTTTCCTCAGAGCTGGAGTGGACCAATGCTGTATGCATAAAATGCATCAAGTCCCTTTTTGTCAACTCAGACAGAGTCACTATTCACCACAACTAAACCTGCAAGCCTCTTCTTCATTAGGACCAGCAACCTCTCTGGCCCTTTGATCTCTCACAGTCCTTTTTCTCTAGCTAGGAGGATGACAGCTTTCCTAATCCCCCCGTGAATCTCCTGAACATAAACACAGTCTAGGTACAAAGGTGTCAGTAATTTTGGGCTGCAGAACCACAAACTTCCTCTTCCCAGCACCTTTGGCTGCAGCATGAGGGTTTTGGATCACTTGTGCAGAATGCAGCTGGCTGCAAACACACCAAGGGATGGTTATACCAACACTACTGTGTGTGCATCCATGGCCAGTGACTAACAGAGAAGTGGTGCATCCAGTGCTGGCCTTGAAACATGCCCTATATCTCTCACACTTCTTTTAGACAGCCAAGAGAGGTCTGATCTATAGGAAGTGAGTATAATGCCACTCTGGTATCATCTGTTGGGATGAGGTGTAGAAGAATAGGGGCGTGTGGACAAAAGATGCATGTGTAGGATTGCCTGTGATGGGTTTCAGCTTTATTTTTGACATGTTTAGTCTTGAATGCTTTCCCATGGAGGTCAGCAGACCTGGTTGGAAATTCCATGTGCATGTCTTACTGCACAGCATGTCTAAACTTGCATATTTTTAATCCATTTTCTTGGATCCTTTAAGTCATCCAGGTACCCTTTCCAGCAGTCTTGTGAACCAGGGGAGGGAAGCACTGACCGATGGATAGGCACTTGGGTGGGAAGCAGAGACCAGCTTTTCCCCTCACTTGCCCAGTGCCACTGAGCACCCTTGGCTTCAGGGCTGGGGTCAGCTGGCTTGCCCTCAGATCTTTGGCCCTGGTCTCTGGCTCCTCATAAGCACAGTAAATACCACTGCAGGCTTCTAGGTAAAGTGGGACTAAAATGCACGGTACCAGTAGCTGTTGGGTATTGCTCATAATCTTGGAGGACTCTTTTCCACCTGGACTTTGGTTTTATTTCACTTGCCCAGGTGATTGCACGTGTGTGGTGCAGGAAGGTGTCCACTGAACCCACACAGACTGCTGTACGCACACCTGCCCAAGTCTGCAAATCCTATTCTGGATAAAAACATTTTGAGGGTGTGAATTGCTCATTGTTTGTCCATCCTGGTGGTGGGTCTTCCTGCAGTAGTTCATCCTTTTGGCTTCACTAGTGCCTGCTGATGGGCTCAGTTGGCCTGTGACTGCTGATCATGGGGTATTTGCAAATGGTGCCACACTGGCTCTGCTACTTCTCCTTCTCTGTTTACTTAGTTCTTGGCAGCTGGATGTTTGAATGTTTGCTTGACAAACACTTTCCCTGCAGTCTCTGATTACAGAAATTTTAGTCTGACAAACCCCAATGAATTCTCCTGTTCTCTGTAGTCAATGGTATCTCGCAGTCTCCCTTAACCGCAATATTTTGTGTGTGGTGCAAACTCATATTTTCCCCTTGTTGCAATCAGCACGCCCCTCCCTGCTTGGTTCAGTTACCGAGGCAGTATCCCCAAGATGCTGACATCTGTATTTTACTAATCCAAAAATCCTGAGGCTACCAGGAAGCAGTACGGATAATAACACTACATACCTGTCTAGCACCTTTCATCTGAGAATCTGAAATTGTTGACTCATGTTCATCTCGTTACTGCTTGTACCAGCTGGAGTTTGCTGTTCCTGTTTTTGCAGCCTGGAAAGCTGAGACACGGGGTAGGGGTATCTTTTGCCCAGTAGAGGAGGCGATTCCAGAAATGTGGCATCATAACCTCCAAGACTATGAGTTTCTATCCCTCTCTGTCTTGCCAATTTGCCTCTGAAAGGGAAAGAGATCGGAGTGGGATGGTTGGTTTTGAGCAATGCTTTTTTGCAGGAATCCATGGCTTTATTTGGTGTCTCAGTAAATTCCACCCAAGAATAAAAAAGCAATTGCAGGATTTCTCCAAGGTAAGTTACCTTCCTTGGCTGTGATCAGGGGTCCATAATGTAGCTCTCAGGAAGAAAACTATCCAAATACTGTCTCTTGTTGTCAGTTTGGTGGTTTGGAGCAATGCTGAGGGACAAGTGTTCATGGCTGGCGTGGAGAGGGTAAAGTTCTTACTGTGTTCCAGGGGTGGTAATGAGACTTGTGAAAACATGTCTGCAGGTGTCTGGGTGGTCAGGCTGGGCTGTTAATCCATCCAGCTGCTGGCCTGTTTTGGACAGGGTCCAAGACCAGGTAGGACACTGCTGCTTTTCTTACAGCCTCCAAACACAGCTGAGGACCTTCCAAGCAGACCTGGACTGGTTTATGGTTTTGGGTGGAAACCACAAGCAAACCACGTCAAATCGCTGGATTCTGCCCCAAACCAGGCAGAGTGCATAGGCTTCTGTTTCATTTTGCTTGGAGATGACTGGAAGAGGTGGGAGAGGGAGGAAAACCTGCATGGATCCAGTGTTGATGTAAGGCCGTAGGTGATCCATTCCTAAAGCCTTCAAGTGCCATTCCCATGGCTAGACCAGACTGATGAGGAAAGAATAATAAATAATACCCAAGCTGACATCTCCTGGGAGCTTGGGTTTAAGAGGAGGGATATTTTGTCTGAAACCCTTCCAGAAAGGGACAGTTGGGAGGGGGGATTAGTGTAAATGTGGGCCTTCAACATATGTAATCTCAGCCGAGGTGATGGGGCAGTTGGGTCAGGGTTTCCTGTGCTGTGGGGCCCTGGAGCATAGTGTTCACGGGAAATAAGAAATCCTAAGAAAGAAAGGGGGAGAATTTCATGCCCTGGGGTGTAAAAGTGCATTTGTTTTTCATGTGTTGCATCAGAACACACTAATTTTTGCCTGGAAGGGAGGGCAAGTGCATGCAAAAACAGTCCAGCTCGCTAGGAAAGGGGTGGGGAAGTGTGATGCCAAGTGGCTCAGAAAATGTGGCTGTAGGACCGTGCCCCCCTCCACTTGTGCGCAGGGCACAAGATCGGCATCCAGCCATACAGACCCTCCAGTGGGCATGTGCCGGGCCTTTGTAACGGAGTCACGCTCTCCCCTTGAGCCCAGGGCATCCCTGGCTCCCCACTCTATCCCCCTTCTCACATTCCCTCTTCTCCCATGTGCTTTTATTCATTTTGCAAACAGTGTATGCCAAATCCAACTTCACAGCTGGCTCTGCTCCACGTGTTTGTTTTCTATGCCTGCGCGGCGCTCGCCAGCTCCGCTTGCGCCACGGCTCAGAGGTGGAGGCGGCGGGGGGAGAGCAGGGGTGGTGGGGAGGGAAACGGGAGCAGGCTGCTGCCTGCCAAGCCCTTATTTGTTTAAAGCTTAAGCCTGTTTGAGAGAGCCTTTTTGGAGTGAGGGGTAAGTGGCAGGGGTGGGATGCGGGGGAATGGAGAAAGTAAACTGTGCGTCAAGGAAAGCAAACTTTACAGCTGGAATTGCTGCTGATGCTTGTTGTGTGAAAGGCCTGCGGAGGGGCCTTCGGCTCTGTGCTCAGGCTTTTAGAGTGGGTGTGAGTGTGAATGGGCAGGAGTGAGAAGCGGGGAGCCAGTGATAGGTCTGTGCTGTGCCCCATCATCATGGGCACTGCTGCTTGATGAGCACTGGCTGTGGCACTTGCCAGTGTGTCCTAAGAGCTGGCTGGGGCACAGGCAGGTGAGTCTCCCTTCCCAGGCTCTGAGGCAGCAGCTTTTTGCCATCCTTTTGTTACAGAGCATCCCCTTGTTGACAGAGAGAAACCACATGCCAGCCCTGCCCATCTGTCTGTGCAGGGCTACATGAGGTCTTGCTTCATCCCCTGCCATGTTTGCCTGACTGTCCTCAACAGGACCATCATTTTTGGAAAGGCGTGTTTATTGTTGTGATGATAAATGGGGCAAATCACATGCAAACACAATCTTTAGAAAAGCCTAAACAATGCAACCCTCTCCTCTTCAGCTCTGGGAAGAGGGGAGATCTGTCACCCATCCTGAGACCCCACTGCGAGTGTGTCCCCCATGATTTTTCACCTCGGGGTGGGCCCTGTGGGGTTTTGGAGCAGTGTGGCAGCTGCTGATCATGGCACAAATTAGGGCTCTGCCTCAGCCCATCTGGGTTCTGGCACTCAGCGCTAGTCCCCGCACCCCACCTTAGGCATTTGGCACCAGCCAGAGTATTTTCTATGGACAGTCATTTCTGTCCCTTTGTTTTGCTAGCCTTGAGCTTCCTCTTGTGTTTTTTGCAGTAGTGACATGTCTTCCAGGGGAAATTTGTCCCAGCAGAGAATTCTACAGGCTTTTGACCTGCTCCCATAACGAAAATTATTATTGTTAGTGAAAAGCAATTTAGTGACAGCTATGGAGAGTAAAAACTCCCATTTATTCCCAAATTTATGAAAGCAAAAAAAGTCCTCAACTTTTAAATACCATCTTCAAAGGACAAGAAAAATGGGCTTGTGCTCTTTTGCATCCCAGCAACAAGTCATTGCTGAAAGGAGTGCAAACTAGAAGGCAGTTTCTCTTTCTGGTGGTGATGGGGATGTCTCTAAAGCCAGCCATCTGGGGATTAAACTTTGTATTGACGTTACTGGCAAGTACTTTGTCCTGTCTCTTTTGTGTGCTCTTCTGGATTTTGATGTCAACTGTGTTAAACTAGCCTTGTGCTTGTTAATGCAGTTTCTGGGCCTGCTCCCATTGAAGTCATGGCAAAGATCAGGCTGATTTTGGTGCCAGTAGAATCAAGTCTTCTGTTATAATCCAGGGCATGTGTTGTTTTAGCAGGTACTTCTGCTGTGCCACGGGCTTATGTTTATTATAAGCTTGGTCAGTTTTTACTGCAACCATTGTAGGTACCCTTGCTCTTCAAATACACACTGGAAGAAGGTTCAGAGCCTAGGAAAGCAACTCGAGTCTCTGCTCTGCCAACAGGAAAATATCCCCACAGCAGCCTTCCCCAAGGAAGGCTTAACAGTGTCACTGGCAGTTTCTGTGGACTTTCCTGGTTTGGTGTTTGGTTTTTTTTGTTCGTGTATTTGTTTCACTCTATTACTGTTTCTAATTGGACATGGAAAAGATTTTTCTATTGTTCCTAGACAAAGATGATTTGGATTTTTTCTTTTTTTTTTTTAGTTTGGTACTTAAAGGTAGGCTTATGTTTAAACATATGAAGATGTGGACTGCTGTTAAAAAGCATCCATAGCTGCTTTCTCTCTGCCTTGTGATCTCCTCTGTGAATAAGAGTTTCTGAGTCTCAGTTTGCAGCTGGCCATGGCTGACAGACACTGAAACGTGCTCAGTCCCTGAGCACTCCTGCTGTGCTCCATGCAGATGCTGACTGGTGGGGTTTGTCCACCACTCCTCTGTGCTTTGGTTTATATTATATACAGAGAGAGGAGTGTTTCAGCTGGTGGTTACCAGCATGAATGGATGCTGAGATATTTATTGTCTGTCCTGTTGCAAGCTTGACCCCATCACATGACAGAAACAATAAAATGGAGATGGGTCTTTTCAGGGCAGCTCCTTGTCACACCTTTGCCATGATTTGTGGTCTTCTTTCCCATTATTGACCACTGGCCTGGCTGCAGAGAGGCCGTAGGGTGATATTAGGTAGCCCAGGATTTGGGGTTTTTTAGTGTTGCTGCCACATCAGTGGCAAAATGGTTGTTCTGGTCAACATCTTGGTGTCCTGTAGCTGGGGAGTGAGAGTTGGCTGTGTGTGTTCCCCAGGGGCTGCTGGGGAAGTGATGCAGAGTGAAAACAGCTTTGGAGAAGAACATCCTGCTCGGGATCCCTATAGAAAAATGCTGTTTCACTGGAACCAGAGCATGCTGTGAAAGTGTTATCTGTTGATTAGGCTTTTGTCTTAAAGCAGCAAGGAGTTTCTGGTGAAGAGCAGGAGTTGTTTTCCTGCTATTCTGGGTAGGCCACATTTAAATTAAGTGGAAGAGTGTCATCTGGGGAGAGAGATTTGCTTAAGAGGTGATGGTGTGAGGTGACAGCCCCTGCTCAGAGGAAAATGGGGCAAGGATTTGAGCCTGGATACACATGTGGCAGGTGAGCTGTGGCGTTGCCATGTCCTTGCCCTGAAGCAGTGGGGACAAATGCAACATAAAGAAATCTGCCAAAATCCCAACTCCTCTATTTCTTCTTTCTTGACCCTCTCATCTAAATTTAATTTTCCTGCTTCTTCTTTTCTGTCACCTTTATTTCACACTTCCCTTTAGTATCTCTGAGGGCTTTTGCCCAGCATCACTTTCCCTGGGTCTGCCGGGCCTGCCTTCTCTCTGACCTCTCCCTAACCCAAGAGGCAATTAGATTCTCAACATCAGATTTCAAGGATTGGGGTTTTTTTGTTTGCAAAGGATGAGAAGGGAAAAACAAAAGCAGTGCCCTTAGTAATGTAAAATACCCACAGGCACATCTGTGCCTGTGTGATGACAGCTCCTGGTGGGAGCAGCCCATCGCTCCCTGCACCCTCCTCCACTGCAGCTGCTGGCAGGGAGGGAACAACCTGAGGCCCGGCTCATGTTGATGTAGGATTTGGCATGGGGGAGCCCAGACCAGAGCCAGCTGCATCAGCTGGCACTTGCCACCCATCCTGTGGGTCCCACAGCATCAGTCACCAGCAGAGCCATCCCCTGGGCTTTTCTTGCCCAAATGCACACTCTCACTTGCTCCCAGCTCTTTGTTACGTGCTTTTCTTCTTTGTCCAAACAGCAAAAAGGTGTAGACAGGTAACTTTTGTTAAGTGCTTGTATCAAGCATCCTAAAGTAAGTAACTTTTCTACCCAGTGGTGTGAAGTCTAGAGGACATGGGATTGTTTCTCCTCTGTGTTTAGTACAGCATCTGCCTGCAGCTCTGACTGCATTGACACTGATCTCTGGCTTTAGTTGTGATGGGAATGATAGAGTGAGTATTGTTTTCATAGGGCAAGAGATAGAATGCTTCAGGCAAGTATTGCAGTGCAGTAAATCCCTTGCTTTTAAGACTGAAGGCTTGTTTTCTCATCACACTGGTGTGGGTGGATGACCCCTTTCCTGCTGCCTCCTCTGATATATTTCTTACCATGAAGATTCAGCATTGTCCCATGGTAAAGCCTCAGAAAAGCAAGACATTGTTGCTGCATGGTCAGATGAGTTTGTAGCAGCTGTGGGGAAAACTGAAAACACTCCAGAGCAGATAACTCATCACAAGCGTGTGACTACATTGACGCGGTTTTCAAGGGGATCCTTTTTTTCCTGACACTTACCTTGGCAATAGAGCAGGTTGAGCTGCGCCTCTGTGGGGCCTTGGTCTCGTAGGACCTTGATAGCAGCAATTCTGCTGATTTTCTGACATTTGAAGGTCAAGACCCTGAATGCAGGACCTGCACCCTTCCATAAGTGCTGCAGATGTACACCCCCTTCAGGATTCCTCAGCTCTTTAAACTGGGACCTTAGCTGCGAGGCAGGAGAGTCTACAGGTGGATCAAGGATGAGAAGGATGGAGAGTGCAGAGGAAAAGTTGGTCTAGAACTGTGGCAGCTCTCCCAGTTTGAGAGTGAAGTTGGACTGAAAGGTTTTGATTGAAGAGGCAGCCTGTCCCAGCCACGGGGGCAGCCCCGGCAGCTGCTCCAGGGCCACTTTCTCCCCACGCGCACTTGGGAGAAGGAGCCAGAGAGCAGCCAGTAGTTCCAGGCTTGTTGCAGCAACAACATCTGTTTCCTAGGTGCACTTTGTTTCTGAAGAGGCTGTGCAGCACGCTCCATCTGCGCCCTTCTCTCTCTTTTTTTTTTTCCTCCTTTTTTTTTTTTGCCGCTTGTGCCGCGTTCGGCAGCAGACAAGGACGGCGGCTCTTAGGGGAGGCAGACGCTTCCCGGGAGGACCCTGCGCCAGCTCCGTGCCAGCGCTGGCTGTTGGGCTCTTTGCACCCGGAGCAGTATTGTCAGCATCTTGACAGCTGGCCGGCTGCATGCTTATTAGTTACTACTTTCCTCTTGCCCTCCACCTCTCCTTTGCCTCCCTAACCACCTCCACCTTCTCCCTTCCCCCTTCCCGCTCCTGCCCCATCGGCTGGCCAGCCCTTCGGGGAGCCCCCAGCCTCTCCAGATTAGAGCTCTCCAGGGACTTCGTCCTTTTGAAAGGAAGAAAGAAAAAAAAAAAAAAGGGAAAAAAAAAAAAAGGGAGGGGGGGAAGGAGGGGAGGAAAAAAATTTATTAAAAAAAAAAAAGAGAGAGAGAGAGAAAAGAAAGAGGGGGAGCAGAAGAATGAAAACAGACCCAAGGGGCAATAGTCCCTCGAGCCATTTCACTGCATTACAATGAATATGGACTCTATTAAGCTCCGTTCTGCCTGTTAGTGTTTCCCAGGGCAACACAGCTCCCATATGGCAAGCATGCAGCAGATTAGGGTAGGCCTCCGGGCTTCATTGAGGGCCCGAGGCTTGACTGGCAGTTGAACCCCATCCTTCCCCCCCCCCTCCTCACACTTGACACTGCCTGTGTTTATCTAAAGCAAAAAGGGCCGGGGTGGGAGAAGGGGGCATTTGGGGGGTTATTGTCCCGGGCAATGGGAGAGGGCAGGGAGAGGGATGGGGGGGTGATGAGGGAGGGAGGTGGGATGGAGGAGAAAGGGGGTGGGGGGGCGCAGCCCCTCATACATATTCAGGAGGGGTCTTGAATGGGCAGAGGAGAAATAAAGCAGATGGAATTCATGTTAAAGAACAGCCACAATCGCCCTCCAAAAACAAGGAGAGAAAAGCGGGCAGCCTTAAAGGAGCGTAGGGAGCAGCGTTTATCCAATTAGCAGGGTTGTCAAATTGAATTTACTCAGAATGGAGGGGGAAGCCGGGGGGAGAAGGAGGGAAATTAAGTGTCTAGGGCATGGGGGGAGCATGATATTGAAGAAAGGACGTGGGTTTTCTTTTTTTCTTACGCTTTAGCCTTGTCTTTTCAAGGACTGGAGCTGCTTTCAGGGCACGCCAAGGGGCAGCAGAAGCCAGTGTGTATACTCTATTTCAGCACAGGGCTCCTCTCCTGATAACTGTGGAAAAAACGACGTGTATCCCGTGGGGCAAGGCCATCCTTGCATCCCTGGCCCGCCTGCACTAGGGCTGTCCCAGGCTGGCGGGTCCAACCACCCTGGGACCACCATGCCACAGGCAGCGCCCAAGGCGAGCCACACTCAGGGTGCCTCTGCCATGGTGACACTGGGGAGCCCATAGTGGGTATGGGGGGTGGCATTTCGTTCTTCAAGCGGCCTCACGCTTGCTGGCTGAGGAAATGCCAGCGTGAAGGGGTTTGCTGGAGCTCAGCAAAGTCAGCCTGATCAATGCCAGCTGGAAAGTGGCGCTCAGTTCAGAGGAGCCGTTGGATGGAGAGGTGCCAGAAACTGCAGGCATTGGGTCCTCAGGGATATGCGCAAAAGTCAGGCTATGAGAAGGATTTGCATCCTGTTGCTAATTCGAAGCCAGCATGCCCAGTCCTCTCCCTGGTGAGGCTGCAGGCTGTTGTGGAAAACTGCTCAGGGAACTGCTCAGGGAAGTAACTTCATCTTGAGGAAGACAGAAAAAAGTTACGAAGATCGCTGAATGTTTGGTTTGTTGCTGGTTTGGTTTGCATGAGCAGTTCTGCTCAAGGAAAAGAGGTGTTTTACTTGCAAGTTTAGTTTATTTTTTAAAGGTGTCTGTTGCTCAGGACTTGTTTGAATTAAACTGTGGTTCTTCTTTAGGGTCACCTAGTTGCAGTTTGTAGGCAAACTCACTGATCTGTGGTGGTTGTGCCATGCCAGGTTTTACTCTGGATATTTTCCTTCTGACTATGAGCATGAATTTATTCCAGGCTTTCTCTGTTGCGGCTTTTTGATGGACTCTCTGAGCTCACAAGCAGGCAGTAAGAGAGTCTTTTTTGCCTAATCACTTTTAAAAAGGGAGGAGGAGACCTCCTCATACAGTTAGTCAAGGGCTATGTTAAAAGAGCTAATGCACTCTGAAATCAGCTTTCAGTGCTACAGAGGGAAAAACAGGCAAGCTTTTTTCCCTGTTTCCACATACACTGTGCTACCTCCTTGACTTCCAACATGGTGGTGTAACGTTGGGTTCTGCCTTTCTGCCCTCTCCTGATACCAAGTGCTTCCCATTTGGGATCCTGCCACTCCCTATGGCCCCTGCACACCCATCCCCATCAGCTGCCTTTGCTCTTACATGGGAGCTTCTGTCCTGCACCAACCTGTCCTTTTCCAAACCTTTCCAGAGAAAATGAGCATAACTTAACAGTGTGAAATTAGTACTTTGAAATGGGGACAGGGGTTGGGTAGAGGTTAATTTTGCCCTGCAGGATGTTACTGTTTGATGGGTTGGGGAGAAGCAGTCAGGGATGCCCAGATTGCTGTCCATGCCCAGGAATCTTTGCAGCTGATCTGCTCAGGTATGTGACCTGGACAGTGTTTTTGCAGCTAGAGGGTTATACAGTTGTACGGTGTGATTTTTCAGGTGGGATGGAAAAGACTGGGGATCCAAGAGCAGCTTGCTTGATGGGATGGAGGTCCCAGTGAGAGAGCTTTTGATTTCCAGCCCTGCCTGCCACTGCTTTACTGTATAACCTTGGGCCAGGTTGGCTTCCTCTTCTAGCCCTCAGATTCCTCAATTTGTAAAACAAAGGGGTACTGTTGCTCTTTTCTCTTTCACATTTTGTTTTTCAGTGGTTTGTGCTTTATGGGGGAAAAAAATACTGTATTGTATTAAAACCCAATGATTACAAGTAAAATTGGCTCATAGTACTGTGTAAGACATTGCTTTTTCTGAAAAGCTAAGGTCTCAATGTATGAAACAGAGAGCTGGGAGTATCATTGTCCCTACTTGACTTGCTGGAAACAGAGCATCTGCAGTGGATTCTCCAGAGTCACCCAGGGTGTCCCCAGCTGTTAGCTGGACTGAAGTTGTTGCAGCCTTTCCCTCGGTGCAGAGCAGTCCCTACTCCTTCCCACAGTCCATCCCTTGCAGGAAGAGGTGCCCAAGGTCTGTTCTGCCTGACACAACCTCAGACCAGTGGCATGTGCATCGGTGACTTTCCCAGCCGCCGGTCTGCCTGTGCATTCCCTCAGCCTGCCGGCGGAGCTGGGATGTGTGGTGCAGGGATGCTGCCCCGGAGCTGGGGCACAGGCTGGTTCCTATTTGGGAACCTTGTAAATTACAGACAGTGTGGCAGTAACGAGGGCTGCTTGACTGGCCCTTGTTAAGCAGGAGGGGGCTTGGGGCTGTGAGCAGCATTTCCTCAGTAAAACCTTCAGTTTCTAATCAGCAAACACCTCTCCTGCTGCCTGTGCTTAATTCAAATCCCCGTTTCCTTTCGAGCTTTGTCACCCCCCCGCGCAGGCGCGGGCCTTTCTTCCCTTTTATATCTTCACCTCTGGTTTTCCTTTCTCGCTCTGCTGCCTTTGCAGTGCCCTCCATCGCCGCGGCACAGCTGGGGCTGCAGGCAGGGTTAGGTGTGTGGTGGGAAGCCGAGCCGACAGATTTTACACCCCCACCACCCCTCCTTAGTTGATGAAGCTCTCGTTAATTTTGTTCTCTTAATGGCCCCTCCTTTGATTTACTGGGCTATGTGAAAGGGACTTAGAGCTCCACCGACAGGAAATTGTTATTTTAACCTGGCAGGAAAGAATTTAAAATAAATAAACAAATAATTTTTTTGTTTGCCCTCCCTCTTGAAGGTCTTTAAAGTACTTTAACTCTTTCTTTTCCTAGATAACCATTAAGCAGGAGCTGTCAAGGCTGGCGTTGTTGGTGGCTGCAGAAGTGCTGGCAACCAGGGGCAGCTCGCAGGGTACCTGCCTTGGGGAGGGGAGGCAGCAGAGCAGGACACTGTCGTGCAGCAGCCCTGCAGGCCCTGCCCGGGACCACCACCTCTGGGAAGTCAACTGGAGTGCCTGGGGTCTCCTCCACTCCCCACCTCTGCCGCCTCCCCCACTGCAGTCCACTCTGGTGCTGCTGGCAGGGACATGAGGCAGATCGAAAGCTGCCTGATTAATAAAGTTCCTTGCTTTGCACTATTGCAGGCTGCTAAGGGCAACATTTTCAAAAGAGGTCAGCTCCCATTTAGGCATCGAAATAAGTTGGTTGCCTATTCAGGAGAGCTCAGCATGTCAAGAACTGAATGCTTTTGAAAATCTGGCTTCAATTGTGGAAGCTGAGAATTTCAAAATCTGGCCCTGGATCCTAATAGTTCTTTTGGAATTGATGTTTTCATTCATTTTCCTCATTATTTTTATGCTGGCCATTTACTTTTTGTACTTCACTCAGCTGTGAAAGAAATGGCCACATGTCCCTATTTAGAGCTCATACCGTTGCCTGGAGGTTTGGGGAGGTACCATACACTTGTTGCAACACACCTTCCCTCCTCACTCTCTGCTCAATACTGTTCAATCTGCCCAGTGCCATGGCCAAATTTTTTGAGCTCCTCTTTTTTTTCTCCCCATGTATTGCTCTTCATCTTTTCACAGACCTGGGAGCAGCCGGTTCAGTCATTGCATCGATGTGCCTGGGTGGTCCTAGCTCACGAAGGGGCTCGTGCTCAGTTCTGCGCCTTTGGCTTTGCCCTTCTGGCCAGAGGCTCTGTGCGACGCAGAGCTGCAGGGAGGTCTGGTTGGGAACGTCTTTGCCTACCCCCTCCCTCAGCCTGGGCTCCAAGGAGCAACTCCTCTCTGTCCAATATTTTTCCATCCTGCTGCCAAACCCATCCAGATAGGGGGAATGAGTCAGCTTTGCTCCATAGGCTTCCAGCACTGAGGAACCAGACAGTAGGTCCTACCCCAAAATGTTTCTTCCACTTCAGCGTAAGGCTTTCCATCTCCAGGAAACCTTAGGGTGTGAGGTGTTTTTAAGCCTGAACTAACTCAAAGTCTTTTCCAGATGAGTGTAATTAGTGGGACATTAATTTGTGCTTCAGCAGTGGTGTCAACACTGCATGTTCTGGTGTGGACAGACCCAGGGCACTTTTACAGCCATCATCAGTGGTGACTTGCCATAGTGGCTGTGGCCTAATGAAGGGTGCTTTGGTGGCTGTCTTATGTGGAGAAATAAACTTGAGCAACTCAGATGGGTCTCCAAATCAATCACTGAAGTGTCTTATATGACACTATGTGCTGGTTGGTGGGGGAAATATTGAGAGTCTTCTCAGGTGAGGAGAGTGAATACCAAGAAGGATGAGGTGTGTGGGAGGGAAGTTGCTGTCTTGTCTCTTTGGCACTGGAGGTTACCCACAAGGATTTTCACATGTAATGGGGCTGTGGCCTGCAGTAGCTGGAGTATGGCCTAGCTGGTCTCTCTGGGTGCCTTCAGGATATGCCCAATATCTGAGCTCTGTCCATGCTCCTGGGTGCCTGGAAGCCACTTTGGGCCATGCCAAGCTTGACTTAATTTACCCTGCCTCTTAGCAGGGCCTGTCATCTTGGCCTCACAACCAGTCTACCCGTGACTGTGTAACTCCTGGAAGGAGCTGCCTTGTGTAGAGCCTGCTGGGCCAGCCAGTGCACTGAACTCATACTGGCCTGCAAAGTGCTGTATAATGATGCTCTTTGTGGCCTTCTCAAAACTCCAGCAGCATGTTGCTTTATTTGGTGTTTTTGCCTTTTGAAATCACCAGCTCAGAGGAGGGTTTTCTTCTCTCTTCTCAACTTTATATGAATGTCTCTTCCATGACTTCTCCTTCAAGCAGGGCTCTGGGACATGGTGGGGGGAACAGGGATAGCTTGTGAGGCCATCAGAGGGACAGCCCAGTTTGCAGAGATGCATGCAAGCCAGCTTGCTGGATTCTTGTGTCACGATGTGGACCTCAGCGTGGCTGCCCATGGACATTGCCCTGTGCTGCACTCTTGCACTTTTGCTGTCACCAAAAGCCAAGCAAAGTCATTGGAGAATAGCTTGGTGATATTTCCCCAAATGTTGTGGTTCCTTGCTAGCAATAATCAGCCTTGCCTTGAACAACTCACCAAGCCTTTTAGGGGGAGCCTGTGTCAGTCATTACTTCTGGAGTTGGGAAGTTTAATTTTGGGGGGTTATGCTTGAAGGGACTTGTGCCCTCTTTTTGACTGGGATGGTTATGGAGAGTACATGTTCAAGCAGGTGATGGCTCAAGCAGTGATCATGGTGAAAGTAGGAAGTAGGAAATACCACCCTGCAGAGTCAGGTGCTCTTGAGGATGGTGCTTGTGGCTAATGAGCTGATTGCTAATCAGCTGCTGCTTGGGCTGGCTGCCATGGCTGCTTTGGGTTCGGTCTTGGGCTTCTTCCCTGTAGACATAACCACAGAAGCAATTCTGCAGTGCCTTAAGACTTGCAGGTCATCCTAGTGCTGCAGCTGAGGGGAGCTCAAAATCCTATAGCTGCATTATGAGGCCAGTAGAGGGAAATCTCCTCTTGACTTCAGCCTGTTGCCTTTGATTAGAGATGAATTCAGTCTGACATCTGAGGTGTCTCTTGGGGGAGCTACTGAGGTCTTTAATCCCCCTGACCTGGCTTGTCTGCTTTAATGTTCATGAGTCTCCAAAGCAGCTGCTGCAGTGTGCAGCTCTTCACAGCAACCTGGGTAGTGACAGGTGGCCTTACATTTCTAGTTTTTTTGGGGCTAGTTGATGCTTTCAAATACGAACCTGGTGGTTTGTGTAGACTCAAAATAGGTGATGTGTTTCAGGCAGAACAGTTAATCTGAAGTATTTTCGTAGGTTGAGTCTCTTAGTTAGAATGTACTTGTACTGTTCATTTACTTTAGTGTTCAAAATAGAATATATTCCAGACATAGCCAAGAAGTGGCAGCGACACTCAGTGGATATCTTCAGTGACACTTGGTTGGAAATGTTTGTGTTTTGCTCCTGAAAATTGCCTGGTGTGCATCACTGTCATTCACTGTGCTACGAGTGAAATGGGGAAGGGGAGTGTGTGTCTGTGTGCTCATGTACTGAGGGCTGAGGATGGGATGTCTTGGGAGAATCCCAACCATGCCTGGGGGAGAGGCTGAAGAAGTGCTTGCATCAGTGTCTGTAGCCTCCTCAGACCACTGGCTCGGTGAATCTGTGGCAGTTTAGGGATGTTGGTGGAGAAGCCAGGCAGGGCTGGAAAGCAGAGGGAAGCCTGAGGGTTTCATCCATCATGTCTCTTGTCATCCACAGGAATCCACTGCTGCACATCCACTGCATCCCCTGAGGCAGCTTATGGGACCCTTCCCTGGGCGCCCCAGGTCACACCGCATGGGATGGCAATGACACGTGGAAGGAAGAGGCCCATGTCCCCCATCCCTTGCCTCGTGCTTGTGGCCGCCAGCTGTTTTGCCAAACTGAGTGAGTGTCTGTTCTGACCCATTTTGGTTTGCCTTGATGCTGTTCTGTGTAGCTATGCCTCAAGTACGAAGTGGTTTTCTCTCTCTGCTGTTCTCTGAGTAGCCTTGACCAAAGGTCTGGGTTCAAAGCCTTCTCCAGAGGAAGAGATACCTTTGGAGTGGGACAATTCTCTCTGGCAGTGTCAAGAAGAAATGGGGCTGACGTACATCTCCAAACATTAGGGTGGGTGTGTGAGGAGTCAAGGGGAACGTGCAGCGCAAGGAGGGGCAATGGGGAATGTAAAATGTACAGCACTGCAGCTTTTTTCTCCGTCCTTTCTATTGCTGAGTCTCACAGAGCTTTCTTACTCCTATTTTTTCCCTCTGTGCAGGTGAATCTCTGCAGGTCACAGTGCAGCCTGCTTCCATTGTCCAAAAACTTGGAGGCCCAGTCAGCCTGGGGTGTGTGGTGGACCCGCCCCGAGTGAACCTCACCTGGAGACTGAATGGGAAGGAGCTGGCTGGATCAGATGAGGTGCTGGGTATTCACGTGGAGCAAGGGAAGCTCGTCATCACGGCTCTCAACAACCGCACCGTGGGGCGATACCAGTGCATCGCTCGTGTGCCCGAAGGAGTCATTGCCAGTGTCCCTGCAGTGGTCACCTTAGCTAGTGAGTCGCTTCAGTTCTCTGCCAGCCCCTGCTTTGCTTGGGCCATCACTCACACGTCTTGAGAGGCTCATCCGTTCTTGCTTGTTCATGCTGGCATCAAGGGATGACCCCTTTGGTGTAGGCCGTTTTGTAGCATTTGTGATTGTGGGCTGGCTGACACGTTGTGGCCCAGCCTGACCCAAGCTGTCCTCCTCCTGCGTGGTAGGCTGCAGACCTGTCCTGCAGGGAGAAGTTTTTGCAAGACCAGGGAATACCCGAGCTATGGGGTTTGCGTGCCTGGTCAGTTTTCTGACAGTCAGGCTGCCTCCTCTGGTTCCTGAGGTGTTGAGTGTACAAATAGTACCTGCTGGTGCTGATGGCCAAACTGCTGCCGGGGCTGCTGCAGGACTGCTGCCACCACAGGGTCAGTGTGTGCTAAGTTTTACTGCCTTCCTGACACACAGCTCTGAGTGAGGGACTTTGCTCCTATCCCTGAGCTTACGTGCTCCTCACTGCTGCCCTCTGGCATTGGGAGACATGTGTGTGGCCAGAGCTGTCTTAGGTGGGCAACTCTTCTTACAAGTGCCTAGTTTTGGCCAGATGTTGTGTGTATTTGGCCAGAAAGTGCTATATTTGGATGCGTCTGAGAAAGAGCAGTGGAGAGCCCCACCTTCTCAGAAGCCCACACAGCGTTTGGTGGAGCCAGTGTGTGTGCAGAGGAGGTTGCCATTGCCTTGCAGTGACAGTCCCTGAGCGTAGAAAGGGCTTCATCTTTCCCAGCAAAAGGGAGTTTGGGGCTAAGTCTTAAGAAAATGAAGAAGTGAAGATGTTTGTGCAAAGTGGGGCCTGACTTTGCTTTAAAGCCAAGAACTATTGGCTTGTCACTGATACATTAATCAGCAGTGAAATGTTTAGGCCAGGCTGGGTGGGAGGAGGAGGAGGCCGGGGAAAGCAAGGAGAGAGTTGCTGAACTCTGAGGCGGAGTGGGAGGGGGTTGTCACGGGGCCGAATCTGTCGGGGGATTTGGCCTGAGCCCCATGCTGAGATTAAGTTTCGGAGAACACATTCCAGAGCAGAAAGGGGGCTGTGTGTGCTGGTGGCCTGATAGAGAGAAGGAGAGGAGGGGAGAGGTGGATGGGATTACCAAGGGCATGGTTTGCATTTAGGAGAGTAGGGTGTGCACAGCTCCTCAGCCTGATCAGTTCCTGCTTAGCTGATCCCCTTTTCTTTTTTTACTTGCACCCCAACCCGCCACCAGCAGCTCTGTCTCTCCTGGGAAAAGTATGTCTGACCTGTCTGCTTTGGTCTAGCATCAGTGGTGGATGGGAGACAGGTCCTAAAGCACCAGAAGGCCCCACCATGTCCTTCAGGCCAAATCAAAGCCATAACTGAGTAGTGCATCAGCCCTCTCCAGGAGCCAAATCACCTTCACCTGCTGGGGGTGCGTGTGCAGAAGAGAAGGACTTGGCCATTGTTGTGGTCCCTGTCATGGCAAACGCACTTCTGAGAGGAAGTCAGGAGCACCATTCAGTGGAGCTCACAGAACTGGAGCCAGAGGTTGGTTGATCAAGCAACTAATCCATTGTGGAAAACCCCTGTGCTGCGCTGCATGGGTCCCTCGTCCTCAGGGGGAGCTGGCGATGGCAGAGGCTGTATCCACACACCTAGACAGCCTTGGGTGATAGAGAGCACCCAGGCGGGGAAGATTTAGCAGTCAGTGAGTGAAGAGAGAGAGTGGGCATCCCAGTAAAGATGTGGGACTGAAGGTGTGGGAGGAAAACCTTCTGGAGGGGTTCATATAACCCCTGTTCATGAGCTGAAGGCTGCTTGCAACAGTGGTGTTGCCATGGTCTGAAATAACTGGGAGCACCAGTTGGTGGTGGGACTGAGTTTGAAAGCTGTGGTAGCAGGTGTGCCCCAAGCTCTGTCTCCTGCTCCCGACCTCCTCTGCAGGACCTTGCTCAGAGCTGATTCAGTGGCGACCATGGTCCTGGGAGGGAGAGGAAAGCCCCTGGCAGGTGAGCATTGCAGTTGATACATCTTCTCCAGATAACCTTCAGGGCTGAAAGAAAACCCTCTGAAATTCTTAAGTTTCCATCCAGAAGTTATTTTGGGGTGGCAGGGGGAAGGTGGAACTGGAATGTGCATGAAGGCGGGGGGGAAATGGAAATATTTTCAAGACTTAGGTTTATTTTGGAAGAGATCCTGGAGTCATTGAAAGAAGTGACTTGCTAGGTTTTGAGGAGTGTGGGTAACATTGTCTGTCGAACTTTTAGGCTATTTCCCCTCCTTTCTTTTCACCTTCTTTGAAGGAAACAGTCTGGAGTGCCCCAGGCTCTGCGTGGCCGGTCCCCTGGGGCCCCGCTGTGCTTTGCTGACAGTCAGCAGGCAGATAACCATCGCTGCAGTGCTGGCAGCCACAGCGTAGCCCTGGGACTGATACCTCCTGCTCTCATCTGCAGCACAATGACGCCAAGTCCACCTCTCTGTCCCCTGGCTCAGAGAGCTGGTTGAAACTTGCATTTAATTTCTCCAGCAGAGATAAAATAGCTGTTGTATATCCAGGAGGTGGAGGGTGGAGGGATTTGCAGAAGGGAGAGATTTCATAAAGTGACAAAGGGAGTAGCACTTCAGGCATTACTTGGGCACCTTTGAGTCCAGTTAGAGCTGACTTGGTGCTCCACACAACCTTGGCAGCCTGTGGCATGTCAGTGCAGGTCTGCTGGCCTGACTGTGGTGCACAAGATCAGTGCTGCAGGCCCCAGGGCAGCACTGCAGTCTGGGACTGCGTGTATGGATAAAACAGGAGTATTCCTGGTTTTCCAAGCCCGGCCTTAAGCCTTCACATGGATGACAGCTGCAAAGAAGAGAGAGAGATTTTCTGTGCCTGCTTCTAGGTAGCAAAGTTGCCGTCCTGCCACCAAGCCCTGCCCCAGTCCCTGTCCTGGGTAGAGGTGCTGTATGTAAAAGGCATGGCTGCAGTGGGCTCTGGTGAGGCCAAGTAATTCCACCAGCGACTTGTACGTGGTGCTGAGGGCTGGTTTTGTAACAGCCAAAGGCTTGGAAGGTCAAGAGCTCTTTGTGGAGCTCACAGGGGCAACTGAAGTGCAGGGCTGGAGCAAAGCTGAGGCACAGAGGTGGCAAGAGCTGTGTAACTCCCAGCACTCATCTGCACACGTGAAAAATCAGTGTAGCAAACACAGCGGCAAACCTGACCTGGATAGACACGACATTTAAATACAAAACAGAAAAATAGATGAGGGCTGCAACAAAGAAACTCCACCCATTCCAGTGTGCTGTGGGCAGGGATGTGGGAGTGCAGGTGCCTGTGTCCCAGGGAGGCTCGCTGCCCTGTTCCGTCCGTCGGTGCCGCGGGTGAGGTCAGTCCTCGGCCTTGTGGCAGCACGTGTGGGGAGCTGGGCCTCAGCGTGTGCTGCTTGTGGGCAGTGACCCTGCACGGGGTCGGGCTGGGCATCCCCCAGGAATTTGCAGCTGCTTTCTGAAGACAGCCCCATTCATTTTCCTTCACCAGGGCCTCTCCTCTGATACTCCCTAGAGAAATGGCAAGAGGGAGGGAGGGAAGGGGATGGCTGCCTGTTGGAAAAGCATTTGCAGAGCAGGCATGGGGGCTCTGCCCCGGGGGCAGAGGCAGTGTGAGGAGGGGAGAGAAGGAAAACACAGGTGGTGTTTTGTGAGCCAGCAGAGCTGTGGCATGAGGACCATGAGCTGGGCCCAGGGTGGGGGAGTGGGGCTGAGGCGTGGTGGGAGAGATGTGCTGAGGGGCTGTGAGTAGGCAGGAGTCTGTGGGGCTGTGCCTGTCTCAGCAGGGTGGAAAGAATCTCGTGGTGACAGCACCAGTGCCCAGGCTCCTGCGGTGCTGGCCGGATGGGGAGTGAGAGCCATGGCCCTAGGCTCTTCTCACAGCTGAGGGGGGGATGTGGAAGGTGCCTGCCCCCAGGCTGGAGGAACCCATTCCTGCCTATTCCCCATCTCAGGCTCCCTCCCCTTCCCTCTTTCACCCTTCCCTAAGGCAGGGAGAACTTTTACCTTGGGGGTCATCATTTTATTTACTATTGCTTCTTCTCCGAAGTTATTTATGGTCTCCCATTCATTTAATCGGGTCTGTCTCGCCTGCCTGGTTGCTTGGCCCCCAGCCCTGGGATTCAGCTGGTTTCCCTCCCCAGTGACAGCAGCACAGTTGGCTGCAGGGCTGACCCTCCCCGCGCCCCGGCTCGCCCCATCGCGCCTCAGAGCTGGCTGCAGATGGACACAAGCAATGGCCTTTGGTTGCACTCCCTCCTAAACAAAAAAAGGGGGAAAAAAAGCCCTGTTATCCCATGGCTGGGATTGGCAGTGCTCAGTCTGCCTGTCCGCAGCACGTCCTGGACAATGGCTGGTAGATGAGGACTTGCTTCACTGTGGTCAGGCGTGTCTTTTAAGGACAAGAACATGGGCTGGCACGCTGGGTGCTGCCATATGAGAAGGAAAACCCAGCCAGTGAGAAGGGATGTGGTTTCTCCCAGCTGCAGTGAATGTTAGACTCTGGTGCAAATTGCATGTTAGATGTGGGACCTGGCTGCTGCTGGCTGGGCAGCTGAAGGGGCAAGTGCTGCATATCCCGTGGCAAGTCCTGGCATGGACCCTCTCCTCCACCCCTCCCTGCCCTACCCTACCTGCTGGGGGGGAACATGCATGGTCCCTCCACAACTCGGGGGCAGCTTGTCTGAACCCCCCAGGATGAAGCTTGGCACTGTACCCTCTGTTTTGCTGTGCTGGGGCACAGCAAAATGCAACAGGGTGTGTGTAGGGGAGCTTGTCCCATGCACAGAGGGGGGCAGGGGTGACCCTGACCACCCCTCACCATCTCTGGCTGACCCATTGGTGCTAAAGGATGGCTGTACATGCTCATACCAGTGGCAAGCAGGGCAGCTGAGATCGCCTGTGGCCAAAATCCACTGGCAAATAAATCAGTCTTGTTCTCTGTGGGGAAGCAGGAATTTAGGGGAGTAGTTTGGCAGGAAGCTTATACACTTGGCATATGAGAAAGTAGTTTGTCCCAGTTCTGCTGTTTTTCCCCTCTCTCCTGCCAGTTTCACTGTGCTTCTCCAGAGGCACCTGGTTCTTGCTCCCCCAGCCACGCCAGGATCCCTTTCCTCTGTTCTTTCCCCCTCTGTCCATAGTTTCACTCCTCATGCCTCACTTCTGGGCTGAGGGGAAGCCAGGAAGAGCTGCAGGTCCTGCTCCCTACTGTGGGGCTGCAACAGCCACAGCTGTGAGATGTGGGATGAGCCACCATCTGGGGGCTGCATGTGAGAGGTCCCCCTGTCTGCCCAGCCCACAGTCATCCTAGGGGGTGCCCTGGTCATCATTTTTACATCTTCAAGATGGCTCTACTGTGCCAGGACCTTGGGTCTGCTCTTTTTCCAGGCTCCTGGGCCCCTTCTTCTCCTCAGGGTGTGTGTGCATGTACACGTGCTCGTGTAAGTGTGTGTGTGCAGATCCCTGCCAGCATTGCTGGAGCCTGTGCCTTGGCTCTAAAATCTTAATTTGGCTGTGATGAATCCAGACCACCAAGGCGCACATTAATTTTCCTGATGCTCGTTTATATTTTGTTGATCGGAGAAACATGCGCGATGTGGGCAGGCAGACACTGGGCTTTCGCCACTTCTCCACCTCTTTCCATTTCTGTGGCTCTTACTATTTTATTCCTTGATCAAATAGAAAAAGCAAAGAGGAGAAAATATCCATCATCCTTCCCCTCCCCAGCAGTAACTTTCGTTGGAGGAGGAGCATGAGGCGCTGCCAGCTTTTCACAAGTTAAGAGTTAACTTTCATCTGGCTTTAATATCCAATGGAAACATGGCTCCCCTCCTCAGCTTGTCTTAAAGGATTAATCACATTTCTGAAATTCACCCGTATTCCTTCTTTTTATTTTTTTTTTTTAATTGAACAATGCCAAGAAATTCCAGAAGTATTAAGCATGTTCATTGCAAATCATTTTTATGACATTGCAAAACCTCCCCTTTTCTTTTCAACCTCCTCCCCTTCCCTCAGATCTGGGCCCGGGACCGCTGGCTCCCCCAGCAGCCGCCCGACAGCCCCTCTGCACCGCGCTCGGGGAGGCTTTCTCGACGCCTTGCCAAGAGAGCTGGTTTTTATTTAAACTCCATAAAGGATCTTGCTTTAATCAGAAAGTCTGCTTGAGAAATTTCATGTCACTTTTCCATGACTGTGGGTGGGAGAAGCTTGGAGCCAGAGTTGTCTTTTGCTCTTGGAGCGCTGCTGCATTTCCCAGAGAACAAACCCCACATTTTTCTGCTGGCTGGGGCTGCCAAGGGAGGCTGCCTGCCGCCCGCCCGCCGCCAGCCCTCCTGCTTCCCCCCGCTCCCCAAACTGCCCAAGGTCGCGGGTGCCACGTCCTGGGATGGGTTTCTAGGGGCGAGGGAGCCGTCGGCAGCACGTGGCCGTGCCATGGCTGCACATGCAACGCGTTCCCTTAGAGTGGGGTTTTGCAAAGGAAGTGTGGTCTCCTCCTGATTTAGTGGCATGCCACTCAGGAGATCTGTTAGCCCTGGGTCCTGGGAAGAGGCACCAACCTGAGCCTTGATGCAGCAGCGTGACCTGCGACCAACAGTGGGATGTGCTGTTGTCACTAGTGGTCGCCTGGGCTGGTGTACATCATTGTAAAAGTGCATGTGAGGGACTTTTTTCCTGGCACAAAACCTCCTCCCTCACAGCACAGGCTGCCTGAGACAAACTTCAAGCTTGCAGTGCCTCAGCAAGATTTGCCATCATGCCCAGAGAGAATGGAAACCAGTTTTGTCTCTGGAAAGTTTTGTGCAGCCAGGTTGGCATGCTCTCTGCCGTGCCAGATCTGTGGGGTTTCACTGCAGTCCTCTCCTCTTGCTTTAAAAAAACAGGGAAAAGAAAACAAAAAGCCAGGTACCCCTTCCTCTTAGCTCCTGTGCTTCCAGTCCTGCTGCTCACATCAGCCCAGCCAGGGTGGGAACCCCCAGCACAACATGGCAGGGGGACGTGGTGGGACAGGGTTTTCACAGATGCTTTAGGGAAGGAGGAGCTGTGCCATGCAGAGGAGGAGCTGGTTTTCCTCACAAGTCCCTGTTCTTTTAACTGGAGCGTGGGCACTGCTTGGGCACATGTGAAGCGTTGCGGTTAACCACAACTTTCAGCTGTGAGATATTTGATGGGAGCAAGAGTGCCCACAGCAGAGATGCCAATTTCTCAGGTGTTGGAGGAGCTCAGGGAGCATCACAAGCTTTCTCCCACCTGGCATCTGTACAGCCTTGAAGCAGGCTGGGCTCCCTGAGTTATGACTACAAAGTCAGCTTCTCGGTAGCACGACAGCAGCGCGTGTGAAATAGCAGGAGGCAGAAGGACCTTTTTTGGCCTCCCTTCAGTGCTGCAGTAAGTTGGCTCATTTTTTACTCTCAAGCCAGGATTTTTCACACCCAGTTTCCCAGCCCTGGAGCAGGCAGTCTCTGCAGAAGCTGTGTTTTAAGTTACTCATTTTGTAGGAAGAAGGAGGAGAAAAAAAATAAAACTGTGAAAGCAGCCCGGTTTCCTTAGCTGCTGGGGTCGGAGCGGTCCTCTGCCGGCACCACGATGAAACAGCCCTGAGTCCATGGGGAGAGCATGAGCTGACACTAAGATGTTCAGCCAGCCACTGAGATACCTTGTCCTTTGCTCTTTTTGCAGATCTCAAAGATTTCAAGTTCGACGGCCAGCACGTGATTGAGGTGGATGAAGGGAACACAGCCGTGATTGCCTGCGACCTGCCTGAAAGTCACCCCAAGGCTCAGGTCCGCTACAGTGTGAAGCAGGAGTGGCTGGAGGCCTCCCGAGGTGAGTGCACAGGGGTCTGTCCCGACAGGTTCCCTCACAGGACCCTCAGTTTCACCCTTCCTTACCAGCAGTAGCTGTCTCTGCCTGCTCCTCCTCGTTCCTTTGCCACCTGTCTGAGCACAAGTTAGTTCAGGGTCCCTGGCATGGTCTCCCTGATGTCCAATGCTGCCTGGGACATCATGTGGTTTTTCTTTCCCCCTTGTCTGCGTTTTCTTCAGGACACTGCATGTCTTCCAGAAGGCTGGACAGGAACATATCTTGTGACCATGTGCCATCTTCTTTTCTCTCTCTACAGACAATTACCTTATTATGCCATCTGGGAACCTTCAGATTGTTAATGCCAGCCAAGAGGATGAGGGGACTTATAAATGTGCTGCCTACAACCCCGTGACACAGGAGGTGAAAACTTCAGTCTCCAGTGAGAGGCTCCGTGTGAGACGTAAGCCACTCCCCCTTCACTGCACATCTCCAGCTCTGGGAGCACAGACCAGTGCTGTCACAGCTGGTTTTCTGTGTGAACCATTATCAGTGCTGAGAAGACTCCTTTCCAGCAGCAGAAGGCCCCAAGGACTGCTCCTGGAGTGTGTGTATGCAGCCCTAGGATTTCTGTGCTTCCTTAATTTTGTTCTTGGTAGTAGGCAAGCAAAGGCCCTTAGCCCTTTGGCAGGTGGCTTTGCTGTGTGCGTGAAACCCTTGAAGAATGTCCCTCTTGTCCTGCATTGCCATTTACCTGCCCCAGCACAGGGAAACAGTGTGCCCTACCATTAACCCTACCTACCCACTGCACAGGGTGCTCTCCCACCATCCACCTTCCTTCCCACCCATCTCCTTCCTCTGTCTCTCCTCCCCAGGCTCCACAGCGGAGGCAGCCCGGATAATCTACCCTCCTGAGGCTCAGACCATCATTGTCACCAAGGGCCAGAGCCTCATTCTGGAGTGTGTGGCCAGCGGGATCCCCCCGCCCCGGGTCACCTGGGCCAAGGATGGCTCCGGCGTCTCCGCCTACAACAAGACGCGCTTCCTGCTCAGCAACCTCCTGATCGACCCCACGAGCGAGGAGGACTCGGGCACCTACAGCTGCACGGCTGACAATGGCGTTGGGGAGCCCGGAGCCGCCTTCATCTTCTACAACGTGCAGGTGTTTGGTGAGTGCTGCTGGAGCCGTTGTTTCAGGAAGGGCTTGGACTCTCATCACTGCTTTTAGGGGAAAATACTAGCAATGATGCACTCTTCCTCTCCCTGGACAAACCACAATGTAGTGCAAACCCACGCTTGTGGTTCCAGTTTCCAGGAGACCAGACAAATTCTTTCTTGAGGGTAGTAGTATTCCTCCTTCTTGGCTCCCACCATAGGCTGGAGATGATGGATCCTCCCTTCCTCTGCAGAAGCTCTTCTCCTGTCATTTGTGGCACTGCTTTTGTTCTAACACTTTGTAGTGGAGGACTGGTTGCTTTTTAGACACATTTGACATTGGCATAAGGAAGACATTGGAGTGTCTTGGTTTTTGTTCTGTTTTGTAGGGAAGCTCTCTGTGAGGTGGAAAATGTAAGGGATACTACACCTTAGGTATTTCTACCATGCGTACTTTCCCTTCTCACAGTTGTTGGGGAGACTAAGCCTGTGTTTCACAGATTGCATTTCATCAGGTGCCGATGTGGTGTTGTGGCACAAGCACAATCTTTGCAGAGTAGCATTTCAGCTTAGAAAAATGGGGCTTGTAGATGCCTGATGTCATGTGAGAGGGGAGATGGCCTTGGGCTACCTCTCTTTGCGGTTTGTGTGGATGCTGAAGGGGAGGGGCATTGAAGCAGACCCATGTGGGTCCCCACAAAGGGAGTGGGACTTTAGGGTAGGAAAAGATCCATCACTCTGCTCTCATCCCTGCCAGAGAGGGAAGTGCAAAGCCGCGACCATGCCATGCTCCTAGCCAAGTGGCACTCAGCAATCTGTGGTTTTTCCTCACACAGAACCCCCAGAGGTCACCATGGAGCTGTCCCAGCAGATCATTCCCTGGGGCCAGAGCGCCAAGTTCACGTGCGAGGTGCGAGGGAACCCGCAGCCCTCGGTAATGTGGCTGCGCAACGCGGTGCCGCTGTCGGGCAGCCACCGGCTGCGGCTGTCGCGCCGGGCGCTGCGGCTGCTCAGCGTGGGGCCCGAGGACGAGGGCATCTACCAGTGCATGGCCGAGAACGAGGTGGGCAGTGCCCAAGCCATGGTGCAGCTGAGGACAGCCCGCCCGGGTAAGCCCCTCTCTCCAAACTCGTGGCCATTCAGTCGCAGCCTAACACACAGGACAAGGACAGGGGAAGCAGGGGAAGAAAGTTGGTGTGTTGCTCCTGCCTCCTGTTTAACCTATGCTGTGAGTGCTGTTCTGCCCGGGGTCTCCGTATCTCCCTGTGGCAATACATGACAGCAGTTCCACTTCCAAGGGCAGGGCCATGTGTGCACACTTGGGGGATCTCTACACGAGAGACACGGGACATCTGGGTGTGGTGCCTCACCCCATGGCTTAGCTCTGCCTCTGAGCTTGCACTGAACACCTCTGAGCTTGCACTGAACAAGAGCCTAAAAACTGAACTCACCTGGGTAAGACAGGTACCACCTGATTCCTTGTACCCTGTTGAACTTACCCAGGGTAAGAGGGACTTCAGAGAGACAGGGAGCCCTGTGGTTTATAGCAGGGGAAGGAGGGATTGTTGCCAACACCTTTTTGAGTGGCAAAGCAGGCAGCACCACATAAGGGGCTCACAGCTCTGCCTTCACTGCAGCCTGGGATGGGCGTTTACCCTGCCGTGACACCTTGTCTTACAGGAGCTCCGCTCAACCCTGGGCGAGATGCCCAGCTGGACTTGGCTCAGCCTCCAACACCACCTTCCAGGGACAGTGCCTTAAAGCTGCCCTTGGATAAAGCTGGACTGCCAAAGCCTGGAACAACCCCACTAGCAGCATCTCCACAGTGTGCAGCCAACAAGGAGCTGGTGACTCCAGCCGAAGCCCCCATCATCCTCAGTTCTCCACGGACTTCCAAGACAGACAGCTACGACCTGGTGTGGAGACCCCGGCCTGACAGCAGAGCCCCCATCCTCTATTACGTGGTGAAGCATCGCAAGGTATCACTGTTTTGCCCTGCTCCCATCTTCCCTCTGCGCCGTTCCCAGGCAGGCTGGTGGCCTCACCACACATTTCACACCTTGTGAGCAGGCGAGTTGGGGCAGGGGCACCCATCACTCACTGGTGGCACTGGTTAGTGGGACCTCCTGAGCTGCAGCCTCAGCCTGTTGAGGTGTGATGAGTACAGGCTGCGACAGGAGGTTTGCTGGGCTGTCCAGGAAGAGCCCCATGGCAGTGCCTGTCTGCCCAAGTATGCAGAAGGCACATGCACACATTTTTGCAGTAGCTTCCACTTCCAATTCCTAGTTGTGTCCTTGCACAAGTAGGAAGCCCTGAGGGTAGGTTACATGGTGACTTGCTCTGGAATGCTTTTGTCTTGGCACAAGCCACGGGGACACCTCTGCCTTGAACGGCTTGGGCTGCAGGACACTGAGCAGCAGCCTCTCCACTGCATGTGCCTGCCCTGCCCAGTAGCACTGAAGTGCCCATGCTCAGTGAGTGTGAGGAGCCAGCAGAGAGCTGCCATAGCCATGCTAAATCCTCTGGGAAGGTCCTTATCCACCAGTTTTACTCTAGAAGCTGGAAGACAGTGCACTGTTGGGTACATCTCTTGCAGGTGGCACAGTCTGAGCACATGGTGCATGGCCGAGTCCTGCCAGGGCCCAAGGGCTCCTCCCTCTGGGGTGCTTCACAGCACTGTGGGCACAGTGCAGGCACAGCTGTAGCCCAGCAGTTTCTTTAAATGGCAAAGCATTGTTGATGGAAAAATTCTGCTTTTGAGGTCTAAAGTATCTCTTTCCATTTTGCTGGAGATAAGTGGAAAAAAGGGGCTTGAATTTATTTTTCTGCTTCTTTTCTTTCCTTTGGGTAGGCAGGGAGTTGCAGTAGAGAGGCAGGTTTTGCCTCAAACCCCAGAGGGTTTGAGTATATTCCAAAAACTTGCCAGATCACTTGTTTGGGATTCCCAGCCACTGCAAGGCACCATTTTCAAGTACATGTGAATATATGTATTTATTTTCCCGGAATTGTGTGATTTTGTGAAAATACAGCATAACAGAAGACTGTTACAATCCTTGATTTCTTCCTAAACAAAACTTAAGATGAGGATTTCAGCTAACCATCTCTGCAAAGAGCCCTTTAAAACAAAGGCAGAAGATGCCAGCACAGGAACACAATAGGGCAAGCTTAAATAAAAAACAAAGATGCTAAAAGCATCCCCAGACTATTGGCTCTGGTTGTCTGCCAAGAAGAGATTTATTCCCCAGTGGTGTATCATGTAACTACCAATTCTGCTTGCAAGCTTAACTCACAGCCTTGGAGTTTGTCCATATTTGTTTTGTTTTTCAGCGCTTCACCTGGAAGGGGCCGTGGGGCAGTGAAGGTCACCGTGGGTCACTGCAGTTTGCAGTAATATGTTTTCAGTGTAGTCCAAATTCTCAGCTGGAGACTCTTTCTTGGGATGCTTAAGGATTGTGTGGAAAGGAATTAGTCCCAATAACCCTTAGACTTGTTTAGAAAGAGTCTCTTTCTATCCAAGATCCTTAGGATCAAGTTATATAATGATCTGGTTTTGACATTTCTGACTGGAAAAGCATGTGTGTGGAGAGGGAAGGAATCAATTCAGCGACAAAAGAAAAGGCTCTTTGTGTAGAAGATGGCTGTAAGGAAAGTTAGACCTGCTAACAGGAGACCTACATTTGTACTGGGCAAGGTTCTGCTTCTTCTCTAGAAAATATCTATGAATGTCTCTTTTTACCCTGTTCATACATTGCCCCTAAACTCTCAGCAGCCTGCAAGCAATCAGATGCCATGCAGCACTTACTTTTTTTTTCTTAAGAATTTCTCTTTTTCTTTCCTGGATATTAGCAGCCTTTAGGGCTCCCCTCCCTGGCCTCACAATTTTGCAGGCTCAGGAATAAAAATAAAACGAGGCAGGCATTAATCAGTCAGTGTCAAACGCTTGGAGAAGATGAATGATACAGCAGAGTCTTGGCATTTCCGTTCTGTTGCGTTGCCTGCATTACTAATGCTCCTTTCAGCACCGGGTCACTTCAGTGTCCTGCCTATTTGCCTGCAAAAATATTATCTTTGCAGCTGGGGATAAGGAGGAAGGTCCCACCTTTCCTCCCCCTCTGCATGGGGCATCAGGGTAGCACCAAAAAACAAACTGTGTTTCCAAGCCTTTCGAGGGCTATGGCCATACACGGTCTCTTCCCTGCAGAAACCTGTGCTCCAGCATTGTGGTTCTTCATTTCAGCCCTAAAGTGCCGGAGGTGAGGCTGGAGAAAACTCGGTAAAACAAAGTTCTGTCTGGGTACCTCATCCTATGGAAATGGCCAGCATCTAAATGAGCAGCTCAGCAGCTGGGCTGCAGGACAGATTTGGCTTCTAAAGCAGCTCAGTCCTGTGGCTAATGCTGCATCTTGAGGGGCACGCCCGCTCCAGAGATTTACACACATTGAGGAGTGGTGGTATCAGAGGGAACCAGAGGACAGGACAGGGCTGACTGAACCCTGGGGTCAAGAAAACACTCTGGGGCTTGGGTGAGTTGTCCTGCTTATACCTGAACTGCTTTGCAAAATCAGGCTGGAAACATCTGCCTCCTTTGCAGAGAGGGAAGGGAAGGTAGACGTGGTTAGTACACAGCTTACCAATAAAGTTTCTGAGCTCAGTGCCCACAAGAAGCCCAGCCTGCCCCCAGCCCTGCAACGCCTGCATTGGTCTCTCAGCAGGTCACCAACGCCTCGGACAGCTGGGCAGTGAGGGATGTCCCAGCCTCGCAGCACCGCCTGACCCTCACCAGGCTGGACCCCGGGAGCCTCTACGAGGTGGAGATGGCTGCTCACAACTGTGCCGGCGAGGGACAGACAGCCATGGTCACCTTCCGCACTGGTAAAGGGCAAACCTTCCCCTGGCTTCCCCTCTGAAACATCCTGTCCCAGCCCTGAGGCACAAGGCACCAGCCTAAGGACAGTGGGTATGTTTCTGCTCCGGAAACCCATCTGCCCTCGGTTTAGAGCAACTGTCAGAAGGGAAAGTGGAAGGTAGGATGGGGAAAATTCCAAGCCATCCTCTGTGTGGGTTGGAACGAGTCCCTTCTTCCCTTGGTGTCGCAGTTGAACATTTGCAGAACCGTAGAAAATGGGTCTAGCATAAATGTCAAGAGGTTGTTTAATCCATCCTCTGCCTGGAGACAGGATCACCCTGGGGAGGTTTCCCACCAGGTGTTCATCTTAGCTGTCTTTAAAAGCTTCTCCTGCACTGAAGGAAGCTCCAAGCCTTCCCACACGGTCTGCTGAGTGCTGAGCTGTCTTTGCCAATAAAAGGATGTTCCAAACATCTATGCTAAGTGCCCCTGTCCCCTGGCTGGTTTTCATTTCTCCAGAAGGTGTGGGGAACGGTGTTCCCTTCATAGCAACCTTCCCCATGGTGGTGAGCTTGCTCACATCTCCCCCCAGGCTCCTGTCTTGTGCTAATTACTACCTTCTCAGGCAGAAATCGAGCAACATTTCAAGAAAACCAATTAAAAGTTGTAGAAAATTAAATATGAAGGGGTCCTATTAACAAATCTGCCCCTTTAGCTTTAGTTCCTGCCAGCAGGCTGAGTGCTTTGAGTCCCTAGGGCTATTAGAGTCCAGGAAGTACTTACCTCTGCATCCTGTCTGGGAATATTTGCTTTCCTCATCACAGCAAAAGTTAATTCAGAGGGTGCATCTCTGCTTTCTGTTACTGATGCCACCTCTCCCTTCTGCACAGGCCGGCGCCCAAAACCAGAGATTGTTGCCAGCAAAGAGCAGCAGATCCAGAGGGATGACCCAGGCACGAGCACTCAGAGCAGTAACCAGGCCGACAACAGCCGTCTGTCCCGTAAGGCCCTCCTGAACTGGCAACGGGGAGGGTGAGGGGTGCTGGGTCTCCTGTGGGTGGCAGTGGCCAGGCCATGCTGGGGTTGAAGTCTCCGCTGGGTAAATCAAGACTGCAGTGCTGGATGAGTGGTTTCTAGCTCCTGACAAGGAGAGGTTCTTCTTGGACAGCCCTGCTACTGCCCTTGGCAGACAGTCAGTTCTGGAGAGCAGGCAGATCCCACTGCCTGGCTCCACCTTTAATGCAAGGACTTCTCAGCAACTCTCTGTCTCTTGCTGAGTTCCACACGGAGGGTTTGGAAAGCCTTGTCTTGGAGCCTATGTATGTGTGTGCACAGGAACAACAAACTCTGCTGCACCAGGGGTGCTGATGGAATGTGAGGGAGGAATGGGGACCAAGTCCCTGCATGTCCTGGCATCCTCCTCTCTCAGCCAAGCCCTGGCAAGGGGGCAATTAGTTCTCGTTCTAGGGGTACAGAGTGCTCCATTTGGGTATCTTGCTGCACTGGAGAAACATCACATCCTTACTGGTCAATCCAATTTGTTGTTTCCCACCTTGTCTCTATCATTACTGTTGCCATTATCATTTCTGTGAAATTCTCTCCTTCAATCCTTATCCTCCTGTGAAGTCCCATCTTTCAGTCTGCCCCATACTCATTCATTTGTTGCCTTTATTTTCATACCCATAGCTCTGTTCATCTTTCCCTCCCATCTTTTGATTGTTTTCCTGTCAAATTGCATTTCCACAGTTCATAACTTTTCCTTATTTCCTTCCCAGCTGTTTCTTCTCAATCTCTCCTGTTCCCATCTCCTACGCTTGGTTGTCCCCAGCATCAGTCTCCACCTGCTCACGGCTTCCACATCACCCAGGCTTTTTGCTCCATCTCCAGCCCTGCATCCACCCCTCTCACTGTTCTCCCTCCCATGATGGGTGATCACACCTCAAACCTTGTCTTGTCCTGCTTGAGCTGGGAGTGGAAAAGGAGCAGAATGCAAGCAGGAGTAAAAGGTTCTTGAGGGCACAGACTGAAAGGAGCGAGGATTTGGGAGTGCCAGCTCTAATGAAGAGACAGAAGGAAGAGAGCATTCAGGATTTACAGAGCATGTGGGTGGGTGCAGTGCAAGCAGTCCTTCACCCACATGCCTCTGAGCTACAGGATCCTCCAGACAGGTTGAGAAGAATATGTTTCATGTCCTGATGTCCTTCTGGGTCCCTTGCAGCTCCAGAGGCACCGGACCGTCCAACCATCTCCATGGCATCGGAGACATCTGTGTACGTGACCTGGATCCCCCGAGGGAATGGTGGGTTCCCCATCCAATCTTTCCGTGTGGAGTATAAGAAATTGAAGAAGTTGGGAGACTGGGTCCTGGCCACCAGTGACATTCCTCCCTCTCGCCTCTCTGTGGAAATCCCAGGCCTGGAGAAAGGTAGGCAGGTGCTCTCCTTACTGCTTCCTCTGGAGGTCTGTAGGAAAGCTGCAGGGTCCCTGTAGGATGGTTAACCATCTGTCACATCCTGCTCAGCCCTGGCATGTGTGAGCAAAACAAAGCTTCCCTGACTCCCGCCTTAGGTGCGCGGGGAAAAAGCTGTAGATGCTTCTCCAATTTCTCCAGCTGCAAAGACCAGCATAGGCTTGACCTCCCTCGGGGAGGCTCAGGCATGCTTTTCTGTATTACAGGATACAGTTACTAAAGGCATTTGGTTTTGCCGTTTAGGAGACAGGACAGAACTTTCCTTAGCCACAGGCAAGACAGATGGGCATGCAAATCCCATTGCACTTCACATGAGAAAAGATTTCATCACTGAGCTGGACAGCTTAAAAGGGGAACATAACTACCCCAGACTAAAGACCAATAAAATGAAGTTTGGGAAAAAATAACTTAAGCTTTGAGCTTTGAACTGATGTTTATGTACTTAATTCCCATGGAGTAGAGGAAGAATGCCTTTCCATACCTGCTTTCAGGTCAGGATATCCTTTCAGGCAATTCTTAACCCCCTACACAGCTTCCAAAACTGCTATCTGACCTTTGGACCATCCAGACAGGAATTGGGGAAGGTAAATAAAAGTAGGCTTCACCTAGGACATGGCTGGAATGTGGCCATTCAGTGTTTGTATTTCCATGACAAACTCCCTGTAGGTTCTCAGTCTTCTGGAGATGTAGCCCCTCTTCCCACTCAGGGCCATGCCGACAGTAGAAATCTTGGAAGACTCCAATCCCTGCAATGCTTTTATTTCCCATTTTCCCCACAGGCACATCCTATAAGTTCCGTGTGCGGGCGCTGAACATCCTGGGAGAGAGCGAGCCCAGCGCGGCGTCGCGGCCATACGTGGTGTCGGGCTACAGCAACCGCGTCTACGAGCGCCCCGTGGCCGGGCCCTACATCACCTTCACAGACGCCATCAACGAGACCACCATCATGCTCAAGTGGATGGTAAGGTTTGTAGGGCTGGGGAGCGCTGCAGGGGCAGGAACTGGGTTTGTGTGGGTGTTCCTTGCCCACTTACACCTCCTCCAGGTTACCACACTGGAGCCTGTCACCAGCACAAATGGAGATGGGATCCAATAGCTGCCTCCGCCAAAGGAGGACTGGGCTTGGGACACATAGGAGGGTGGGAAGTCAGAGAGCCTAGGAAACCCTTTCCATCTGAATCCAGCATTGCATACAGGAAGATTTCAGTGGGTAACCTCAGGGTCTTGACCATTTTGTTCAACAAGCACAGTTCAACAAGGCATGGGGTGGCTGCTTGCTCTCCTGGCCCCATTGCTGGAACCCATTAGCACCTCTGTCTGTCCTAGTATTTTCCAGCAGATATGTTCTTTACTCTCATTTGCTGGGTAACAATCCTAAATGCTGATAATCATTTACAGCCATCCACTCCAAAAGATTTTTAGGAGCAGGTAGGATCTTTTGGATCACAAGCCCAGATGCAAGTGTTTTCAACAGCTTAGAGCTTATTTGGAGGGATGCATTGCTCTCCTCTCCTGGCTGCTTCTAGCCAGAAATTGCCACAAGGCAGGATGGGCACTGCTGTTCATTTAAACTCAGAACAGTAGCTGATAAAATACTGGGTGAGAGACAAGAACACCACACAGAGCTGGGACAGTACTGCCCTGGGTGTGGGGGAGGAAGAGAGCTGTCTTCAGAAGCACAAGGCTCCTGCAGTGACCAGTTCATGGCAAGACCTAGTTGGTCTAGAAGCCATGAGCCTATCGGAGTCAAGATGATGGTGTGCTTGCCCATGCCCAGCTGAGTCACTGTTGTTGAGGAGTTTTTTTCTCTGAGTCATTCACTGTGGCTGCTGAGAGGGAGCAGAGCACTGGATGCCTGGAGTGACAGGCCCAGATTCACAGCTTGTCTGTTGAGAGAAGCAAAGCTTGAGGGTAGAAAGTAGCACTGAGCTTTTGTAGGGAAGCCCTTATTGTGCAAACCAGTGGCAACATGAGGAAGATCCCTCTGCTAGGTTTTGTTCCTGTCCCATCCTATTTATCCCATCTGCTCGTCACCTAGTACAATACAGAGCATGGACATCTCTGCTAATTTCTGCTCTCCCTCCCATTCTCTGCAGTACATCCCAGCCAGCAACAACAACACTCCCATCCATGGATTTTACATCTACTACCGCCCCACTGACAGTGACAACGACAGTGACTACAAGAAGGACGTGGTGGAAGGTAGGAGAAATTGAGAGACTGGTCCCAGCTACTGGTTCCTACCGGAAGACGGCACAGCCAAAAGGAGCCCTGTGCACAAAAGGCAGCAGCTGTCCAGCTTACTTGACCTGGCACTGCTGCAGAGCTGGGCCAGCTGCCTGTTCCCTGAGGAAGTTAAGAGCTCCCTGTGCTTGTTCCCTCCTCAGGAGATCGGTACTGGCACTCCATCAGCCACCTGCAGCCTGAGACCTCGTATGACATTAAGATGCAGTGCTTCAACGAGGGAGGCGAAAGCGAGTTCAGCAATGTGATGATCTGTGAAACCAAAGGTAAGTGGCTTCCCTGGGCAGCTCTGGGAGCACAGCCTGCTGCGTTCCCTGCCTGCAGCTGTCAGAGCACAGCAGAGCAGGAACCATCCCTGCCTGACAGCGCGTCACCTGAGCTCCAGCGAAGTGGTGGAGGCAGCACTGGGGAGAAGAGAGACACAGGGTCATCCATGCTGTTGATCAGTATGTGACCTGTCTGTGTACTTACCCCTTGTGCAGAGTCCATCGCTGTCCCTCAGAGTAGCAGTTTCACCTTTTGTTTTCCTAACTATCACATAGGTGGTGGTTGGAAGCAGAAGGGATAACTTTCCCTTGCTGTGCTGAATTCCTGTGTTGTGTTAGAAGCAAGGCCCCATGTTGTCTTCCAAGCAGCTGCACTGTCATGACAGGAACAGCATTAAGTCCAAGTGTGTGCTTTGGAGAAGCTCTTTTGGTTTTGCTTTTGCTTGAGCAGTCCAAGAGCAGATCTGGCAGAGCTGTGAGCCAAGCACAGAGGCCTTGTCTGTACTGCCATATGCATCAGCCTAGGAATCCTGTCATCCAGGAGTGCTTCTTTAAAGCCACCATAGAACTCTGGCCACTCCACAGCAGCGTAAACATCCCTGGATTGGGCTGCTCTGCCATCTGCCATGTCTCTGTCTAATGTTCTCTCTCTTCCTTCCACAGCTCGGAAGTCTCTTGGTCTGCCAGGTCGTCTTCCACCCGCCACAGTGCCCCCTCAGCAGCGTCCCCCACTCAGTGGTGGGCACAGTGGCCTGGGGACAGGAGCCATGGTGGCCCGTTCCAGCGACTTGCCGTACTTGATTGTAGGCGTTGTGCTGGGCTCCATTGTACTCCTCATCGTGGCTTTCATCCCTTTTTGCCTTTGGAGAGCTTGGTCCAAGCAGAGTAAGGGTTGTTTCTTGGGGGCTGATTTACAGGATGTGGTTTTCCTGTGGATTAAATCTGACCCTGGGTATAGTTGCATCAAACACCCAAAATGTGAAGGAATTCTGGGAAGCAGGGAAGGGGTGGGCAGAGGGCAAATCTCAGATGTCCTGTGGAACCCCATAAAGACAAAGGCCACTGTTTGTCCCTTGTCCTGCTTGCCTTGTTGCAAGGGAACCTCTGGGACTAGGGGCAAAGGGGCACTACATTTGCAGTTGTGTAGGGCCCCTTTCCACCAACTGTCTCCAAGAGTACTTTGGGTGCCAAAATAGCTGCTTGATAGGACAGCCTAACTCTATACAAGCTGAGCTTCAACAAGCTTCACTTTACCTCTCATTTTTGCCTCAGACTTTCTTTTCCTTGCCTCTGCAGAGCAAACCATTGACATGAGCTTCCCAGGAGCTGGGCTGCTGGTGTCGTCCTGCCAGTACACCATGGTGCCTCTGAGAGGCATCTCTGCTCCTCGTGCCAGCGGACATCCCTTTGTTAATGGGCAGCCCTATGCCAGCAGGGCACATCTGAATGGCATCTGCCCCTCTGCAGGAGTGGGGTACGCGAGCACCAAGCCCCGAGATTACAGCCCTGGTGAAGTGCCACAGGTGAGTCCACACCTGGGATCAGGAGTTGGTTTGTCATGAGCTGGAGGCCACACTTGCTGTGAGAGGGCTTCTCCAGACGTGGCTGGCACACTTTGCAGCATGTAGAAGTGGCAAGACTGGCTTCCCAAAAGAGATTTTCCCTTTGTAGTAAAGTCTGAGACATGGCAGGGACAGGAAGGTCTCCAAAACACTGGTGAAGGGGTGGTTTCTTGGGCCAGTGGCTCTGAGTATGGAGGAGGCAGTGAGAAAAGGCTACTCTAATAGGAATGGCTCCTGTTTCCCCTGAGCAAAGCTCACAGGGACAGACAGTGCTGAGGACTCTGTAAAGGGTAACAGGCAGTGCCAGAGCTGAGACTATAAATTGCTTATCCCCCACTGATTCAGCAGTAAGTGTGCAGTGAGCTTTTCAGTGCTCGGTTCCACTGCCCTCAGAAACAAAAGAAACAGTTCCAGCTTTTTCTGCCTTCTGCTGTAAGAGCTTCAGCAGTCTGCCCCAGGGCTCTGACTCACAGCTCAACACCTGCCTCTTAATGCTGCCGTGTGCCATTGCTCTGCTAAGAATCCTTCTCTCTCCTTGCAGTCACATGAGGAGACCAACGCCTTGCTGCAGGCAAGAGTGCTGCAGAATGGGAGTGCCCAGCAAGACTACCAGCCCTCCAGGTTAGAACTGGTGTGTGGAGAGGGAGGGTGCAACAATCCACTGGGACCCACAAGACTACATGCTCACAAAAGCCTGCCCTCAATACACTCCCATCTGTCCCAGCTCTCTTGGGAAACAAATCCATGCTCCAGCACTAAGCTCCCTTGGTCTAAATTCTCTTCACACAACTCATTCCTCTTAGGATTTCAGGAAGGAATAATTTAATTGTAGAGATGGCCAAGACCTACTCCACTCTGTCCCCTTTTCCTTCTCCTGTTTCAAAGTGGGAGACTTAAAAGGAGGATGAGAGAAGCCAACATCTGAGATTGATGTTGATAACCAGCTGCCCCAGAATCTGCCTGGTGTCCAGGTGTGAGTGCTTTGCATCTCTCTGTTCAGACATCTTCATTACCATGCTCCCTGTGAGGCACTACTCCTCCTGGCTCCTGTGGCACTCACCAGCTGTTGGATCATGGATACCAGGTCTCACATCAGCTCATTCCCATCCCACATGTACCTCCCAGTTTCTGCTGTTCCGCTCATTTAGGAATGTTCTGTGTCATAGCATTGATGAGCTGGCTGAGACATGACCCAGATTATATCTTTCAAGGAGGAAAGGTCTGTTAACAGCACTAAATAAACCTCTTTGCCTGCTTCCCCAGATTGCCCAGCTCCAGAACAGAAGACAGCTCTTTCCTCTACAGTCTCCCAGATGACTCCACTCATCAGCTTCTTCAGCCACAAGATGACTGTCCTCACCTTCAAGAGCACTTTGTTGGTCTCCATCATCCAGTGATGGGAAGCAAAGCGGGAGGCCCTAGCCTGGATGCTCGACGGGATACTCTCTTCCACCAAGGTCAGTGGTTTGGAAAACTCCATGCCTCCTTCATCTCATCACTTCAGGCTGATCTTGAAGGGAAATCTCACTGCAGAGCCTTTCTGATGGCTCATGTTCAAATGCTGTGAATCATCTCCCTAGGGCCTGATCCACTGATGCACTCCTGTAGTTCAGATCAAACTTGTTTTGCATAATCATGGCATCAAATTCCCACACAGACTTTCAGAATGCAGATCTTCCTCTTTGATCAGAGTACCCTTCCTCATAAAGTGAACTGTTGACCAGAAACCTCCCACAGCATCTCTCATTCCAGTGTGCATTGTAATCACTTCTTGCTCCTTTCCCCCTCAGGAAGCCCTTGCTGCTTAGGCCTAGTGCCTGTTGAAGAGGTAGAAAGACTAGATTGCTGCCAGTCCAGAGGAGATCTCCATGCCCAGAATCCGCTGATCACATCTTTGGGTCAGAACCTACCAAGACATCTGAACAGCAGCCCTCCACCACTGAGACCCTTAGAGACTCATCCTCCCACCAGCTAGGGACCAAGCTGCCTTTTGCAAAAGACTTATTCTAAAGAGAAAAAGAGAAAGGGTATTTATTTTTGTATAACACCCCTATTTATATATTTATGCACTTGTATATAGATGTATATGTGCCTTTTATAATGCTAGGGAGACAGAAGGCATCCTCAGCAAGGTCACAGGAGGACCCAGGAAACAAGGCAGCAGTTCTTGGTGGCACCCACTGTCCATCAGAGCACACGATGGAAACAGCTGGACAAGAGACACTGCAGGACATGGATCCAAACAGAGCTGCCACCAAGATCCAGCACCCTCTTGCAGCGAGGGCTTCACAACGGATAATGCTGTCACAAAGGTCTTTTCCTCTCCCCCACAGGAAGGTTTGTTCCAGGAACACACTCCTGTGAATGGACTGGAGTTATGCACTCTGCCTGATCAACTTAAACAACCTTTCACATACACGCCATCTGCAGCCGCCTATCTGTAAAGACAAATCCACGCTTTAACATCTAAAATAAAGGCTTTAGTCTTTGCTGTGCCTGGCTCTATGCTAATTGCTCACACAGAATGAGCCTTCTCTTTCTTTTTTCTTGCAGACATACAGCAAGCAGGACACCTGGGGAAAGGTGACATTTTCCCAGAGTTTTCCAAATAGTCACTGGTGAGACTTAGTCTGGGCTCTTCTTGTTCCCCGTCTCCAGCTGAGTCTCTGGTTACCCAGCTGGCACTATATGTCTGTGCCTTTTGTTAGGGAAGGGGTTGGTGCCAGATAGCCCCTCGCCTGAGGCTCCAGCCATTTCCCAACCTCCAGCTGCACCAGGTGTGTTCCTCAGCAGGGACCCCCTGTAAAGGCAGGCTGCACAAGCACCATTCACACGCTCACGCTGGGACCAGCAGGAAGTTCTTGTGCCTGGCTGAGATATGGCTGAAGCCCAGCTGAGCATACACCAGACAGAGACACAAAGACCAGTGGCAAAAGGTGGGCAGTGGGGAGGACCAGCAAGAGCAGCTGCAGGTTGTTTAATTTATTCAGTTAAAAATGAGCACCTCAGAAGCCTTGCACTGGAAGAACACAACCCTTCCATGGTCAGACAGGGTAAGTGCTGTAAATGATCACATGCTGCCACCACAGCACATGAGAGAGGCAAAACAATAACACCGGAAGACACACAGCTTGGCCCTCCTCTCACTCATCAGGCATGTGCAAGCCAGTGGAATTACAGGCTGACTTTGCATTGTTCCACCCTCCTCCTGCCAGGTAAATTGCCATGTCCTGCCCCGAGGAGAAAGGCCCCTTTGCTTTCTCCAGGCAAGTAGCACCTCCCTGGACTCAAGCTCAGTTAGCAGAGCAGGGGTGTTGTTGCTCAGCAGTAACAAATGCTTGCTTGAGGCAGAACTCTTACCATTCTTGAGAAAAAGGTACCAAAGCGATATTTGCCCCTGTGAAACTTCAGCTTTCCACAGGCACTTGTTTGAAGAGTAGACACAGACATAATGCACACACAGACACACACAGGGCATCTTGTCCAGTGTAAGCCTCTGCCATAGACTGATAACAGTATTTAGTAGTTTTATTTGCAATTTTTTATTCCATATCTGTTGCTACAGTCATATTTTGATAGAAAAAACAAATATAACCCTTTACAACTAAACCCCTGTATAGCCAAAATAATTAATTTTGCACTTCCAGGCATGACTGCTGCCACAGTTAATTTTAAGGGTGGCTAGGATTGTTACTTAGCATTTCTGAACAGGGAGTTGGAGTCTCAGAGTCCCGTTGTAAAGGCTATAGAAAGAGGCACCCACCTTTTCTGCTAAGAAAAGAGAGTTCTTTTACTTCCTCTCTATTCTGACCCGCTTGATTTCCTCTCTCAGAAAGACCACGTCACGAGTCATGTGTATGAGCCGTGACTCCAGCCTGGCTCTCTCTTTGATGGCAGTAGCTTGGGAGTCCTGAAAATCTCCACCCTGTATGGAGAAGAAAAAAAATGGCTCCTATAAAACATGGAGAATGAACAGTGGAAATTCATTTCAAGCAGGGAAAGTGAAGCTTTGCAAGAAGCAGGACATCTCCCTGACTTCTCCACTCCTAAGTCAGAACTACATGAAAGTCAGTGCAGGTTCACTAACTTAGACTTACTCCCTAGTACAGAGCAATAAATCCACTTTCCATTGTAATGCTTTGCTAAATGACCATTTCCATGTAACAAAGAAATTTTTTTTTAATTCCTGCAAGACATATTTTAATCAGAAGTAAGATGAGTTTGTTTCAGTCTTAGAAAGCAGCTAAGTAAGAAATTGCAGAGATGCTAAGGTATGGAGCAGCCACTCAGCCTGTCCCACTCTTAGCCCAAACTGCTGACTGCAGAGCAGGATGTGAGACCAGGGAGCTGGTGAGGGCCAGATGATCCCCTACCCGTTTCTGAGCAGTCCCAAACCTGCAAGCACTGCAGTGGCTAAAAGGCTCACCAGATCAGTTGTCAGTGATTCCAGCTCAGTTTCAAGCTGATGCTTTTCATGGCAAAACTTGTTCAGCTGGTGCAGCTTGCTGGTGTTTTCCCTTGTCAGCTTTGTTAGCTGATGCTGCAGGACTACAATTCTTTTCTGGAAAGATGTAAAAAGGTGATCTGGGGTGAGAGAGGACAAAGAGTGTGGAGTGGGGAAGAAGTGCTAGGCACAACGTAAATGTCACAGAAGACAGGTAAATCAGACAGACTGATCCTGCACACACCATCTGATCCCACAGTACCTTTAGTGCAATGTCATCTTTTCTTTTTTAAGATATATATATATATATTTTTCAAATGCCTAAGTAAGTAAAGCAGTTAGGCAAAAGTGGGGGAAAAAGAAAACCATTAGGTACACCGTACTTCTGTACCCTCCTGTGCTCTTCTGTAAGGGCAGCATAAGTGTGTTGCCTGCTTGCACCACAGTAGCTGAGCCTTAGGCCCCATCAAATGGAGACATAAACTTTCAGACTGCACAGATTGGCACTCCAGGCATGAGCCAGAGCCTGCCCTGTACTGTTTGTCACCAAAGGCACTGGGAGAAGGCATTAGGTGCCAAATGCCACCCAAGAACCAAAGGAAAGCACTTTGCAAGAGCTTCACATAGGGAATGAAGTAGGACTATGAGGTTTTGGAAAGTGAAACAAAGAGATCAACTACTTCCATGAAAAATAGGATGTGCATCAGCAACTGGAGCAGAGGTAGGAATGATGATGGAAAATTGCAGTTGAACGTTATGGTCTATTAATGACAAGTGAAAAAAATCAAACATGAGCATGTTCACGAAAGATTTTAGTGTTACTATTCAGCCCCCAGGGAAATGAAGCTTTAACAGATCATCACAACACACATCTTCCTCCTCTTCCTGCTGCTTACCTCCCATTCTCTGAGCTCCACGAAATGCTCATATTCTTTCTCCATTATTCTCACTTTCATCTTCTCCATGGGTATGTTAACAGAGTGTGCTTGAACTGCTTCAAAATCAACCAGCCGACCAAACTTCTCCATCATCAGATGATTGCACCTCTCCTCCAGTCCTAACATGGCACAAATGGCAGCACTGTGGTTCATTGGTTAATAAGAATTTCTGCCTTACCCCAGCTTTTTGTGTATTTGCTATTTGGTATTTGCTCTGTAAAAAATAATTCACACAAAACCACACAGAGTTCACAGCTGAGTACTGCCATTTGTCCTTGCCCATGATCATGCCTGTGTAGTCACTAAGCCACACACTAAGCCAGTCCCAATAAGCCACTCCCACACCACAGGCTGTACAGGGCCTCTGGTGCAGGTCTGGTGGTGCTAGACACAGCTTTGGGTTTGGCTCTTGGGAAAGTGTTTTGAATAGGGCTTGTTTAATTCTTCATATGTTACAAAGCAGAGGAAATTGCCAGAAAAAGCTTATGTATCTTTGGGGAAACTACTTCTTTCCTAGGAGTTCTGGTTTACAACCAGAAATAGAAAGCGTATCCAGACTTCCAGTGTCTCATCTTAGTCAGCTCTACTTATACTAAGTTCCCAAATTATTTCCCTCAGCCTGGTGACTCTGCAGTGCTGGAGAGCTACAGCTACTCCATCAAAACAGTCCACTTGATCTGTTCTATTTTCTGCAGTAACCCTCTGTGACATCTGTGCAAGTATAGAGACAAGAGTTACTCACACCCAGTGAGGTGGACAGAAGGAGCATTAGCAATGCTGTGTTGTCCAGAGTCTCTGTTACTCACGTTGAATCTCTGCCTCCATCTCCTTTTTATCCTGGAGAAGCTGCTTATGTTGCTCCCGGGCCTTCTTATGGATCTCTCTTTGCATTATCTTTTCATTACGTAGGTCCACAATTCTCTTCTGCAGGTACTGCAAGGACTGGTTGGTAAATACCAAAGTCTGGGAGAAGTCACGGGGCATCTCCCCATCAACCAAGCACTGCACCTGCAAAAGCAGCCAGAAATAAGCAAGGCTGGCTTCACTTATTTAGGGTGCTGGAGATGTCTGTATATCAAATGTGTGAGCAATACAGAACCAGTGAGTAAGCTAATAGTAAGCATGGGCATGACTTTTTTCGGGCCAGGGAATTGTGTAAATGAATGCATTGTATCCAATGTGGCATTACTGAATTGGGCAGAGCTCCCATTAGTTTCAATAGTTTTTGGTCTTTTTTTGGTTTGGTTTTTTTTGGGGGGTGTTTTGGTTTTTTCCCCAGGAGAATATCAGTAGGTATGGACCTGAAGGAAAATACCCTGCCAAACCTATAAAGCATTTGAAGACTATGCACATTTCAGCAATGGGACAAGCCTGCCTGTCCTTACCTTGTTTCTGTCAGTACAGGAGAAGGAAAAACAAAAAATGGAATTCTAGAGGAAATAGCAGCATCAAGTTCAATTAATGGCACTTCCCTCCCAGGAGACCAGAGTGGACTGGGAATTAAGGCCCCCAAAGAACAGTAACACCATTGTTTAGACATACACAGGCCATTCTGCACGTGCAGATGCACAACATCTTGAATTACCTGATGGAGTCTCAAAGGCACAACTACATACAGCTCATTCAGTCTCTGCAGCTTTTCCCATTGAAAGGCCTCCAGTTCCCTGTTTGTCATGTCCAGACTAGTTTCTACTTCTTTTTCCTGCAGAAAGACACATTGTGGACAAACAAAATCCTGTCGTACTTAAAATACATAAGGCAGCAAGGTTCTGTTAGAATTCCTGATCCAAAGGGAAAGAAGTATATTAAAAATGTGCTTTTAAAAAATACATATGATAGATGAGTTTCACAGGCAAACCCAAGGCTCATCTACATATATTCAAGCAAGATTCCAACCTGAATACCTCTGCACACATGTACACTCATAAATGTCTCCTTAGAGAAGCTCAGTACATATCAAGAGACAGCTGCTTTGTTTAGCATCTAAAACACTTGTAGATCTACGGAGCCTGCAAGATAATTTTTATTGTGCTATGCCTGGAAATGCTTATTGATTCCGCATGAGAAAGAAACAATTCAGACTCAAATGTCATGCCCCAGGGTGAATATGTGGCAGCTGGCACTTAGGAAAGCCTTTAAAAACCAAAAAATGTTCTAAGTTAAGCACACTTGATGGAACATTTTTGAGACAAAAAAGCGCAAGATTTGCATAATGTTATTTTGGTAACACTCTCTCTCTTCCAGATAACTCGTCAAATTAAGATATTTTTGAATTAATACAAATCAAATTTCTTAATGAATGCAGGAGTTCAAAAAAGCTAAACAGAAAATTTGTACCAAAAGAGTTAATTCAGTGATTACCTGTGACAAAGAGCAAAGGAAAATAACTAAAAGCAAAACAAATAGATGGAAGAATAGAATTTTTAAATGTTTTTAATAAAAAGCATTTATTTTAACCTGGATTTATGTTAGGGTAAGTATTCTTCAATCTCTGTTCCCATACACACACACAGAGGATAGGCCAGGCCACACCACGTGTTTCATCTGAACCGGAGAATCCAGTTCCTGCTGCTGCACGAGGCTAGACAGCTGGGAAGGAACTGGACTTAAAGCCTGCATTCAGCCCCGTGAAAGCTAAGGTTGGACCAACTTGATTTACCCTTTTCAGGAGAACAGGTGACCCATGTTGAGCTGCCTCCTGCCTCTGTGCTACCACAGATCTCTCTTCCCAAATGGAAGCCTCTCAAAGGGTTAGGATTTTGTTTTTAAATCTTAGACTAGCACTAATCATTATCACTACATTTAACATGCTGATGCTTGCTGAGAAAACACTACAATACCTTTTTGGCCAAAGCATTATATTCCTTTTTGAGGTCAGCAGCAACTTTCTTCTCCTCTTCTAAAGCCTTCTCAATGCCTATCCGCTGATGCTGGAGCTGGATGGTGTTCAGGAAGAGATCCTCACTGCAACCTGAGAGGGAAAGGGTCAAAGAATAGCTTATTTTCACTGTGACTGCACTGGAGTTACTGGGTAGAGCTGGTACCTTCTCCTACTGTGCACATTCCCAGCATTCCCCATAATAACACCGTGGGTTTGGTTCCCTAGAACTTCCTTACACATAAACCCGTGGGCCACGTGCCTCCACAACCGGGTGAATGTCTTGGATGGATCTTTTTTTTGTTTACATTCAGTCAAGACAGTTTGTTTCCAGAAGCCAGATGAAATGCATCAAAGCCAGCATTAAAGCCAAATGCTCAAAAAGTCAGCTTTTGTAAGCAATGCAGTCCCAGTAATTAATACATGTTGCAGTAAAATGTTCAATTATGTGAGCACATAGTTGTTTCTCCATAGCACCCTTCACTCTAAATTATAAACTTGCTGTAGGGATCATTTATAGCTCTATTTGTAAACAAAGCTGTATTTCATAGAACCTGTGTGATGGTAAGAAAGATCTGTGAATTTCTGTCTAATACTGTGATTTCAGTAATGCTAAACAAGTGCACAATTATGCCCAAATCAGCAGGCATAATAAGAAAAAAGAGAGCTCAATAAAGGCAAAGAAAATTTTCCCTATTAAATTAGCAATTTGGACTTTTTGAATAAGAAGTAAAAATCTTTATTTCTTCCCAACATTCCATTGAAAAATGAGATTAACGAGGAGTTAATAAAAAATTCAATTTGTGGAAATGATATTAAAATCCAATTTTTAAAAAAAGGGAAGGTGAATTGTTGGTAAGTTCAAATGAGAAAATGAAGCAGTGCTGTTACACGGTCATTGACACATCACTCAAAGTTTTTTTTTTAAGAAACAACATCCTAAATTAGTTAAACTTGTACAAAAGAAACGGAGGGAGAGAGGTTGCCCGCCTTTTTTGAATGCACAAATGAAGAGGATTTTGCAAAGTAAAGCTCTTAAGTTTTCAGAGCAGCCTAGCAACAGGCAATTGCTGCATAAATCCACGAGGTGGTAACAAAGAGCTTCAATTAACAGCATGAGGATCCCGTCAAAACGTCAGACAGGGAGGGATCCAGCCAGGCCAGGAAGCTGGTTTCCAGAGAGCAGCTACAGCCCTGCCACTGCTCCACTCCAGAGAGGAGCCTTTTCTCTCCAGAAAACAGCCGTGAAATGGTAAATGCTTCTTTACACAAAATAATTAATCCTTAGTGCTTAGCTAACCTTTATTTTTCCACACTTTTTTAATTAGGGTAGTGTACACTACCAGCAGTTTTACTATCTTGACCGAAGTTTCCTGGGGAAAAATGCTGCACTCAGGAGGGGTACACACATTCCAGCCCTTCATGCCTTTAACATGCAGTGAATAATGAAAAATTCTGTGTTTTCTTTTCAAACACATAATATTGCCCCTAAAGCTAAACAACTAGTTAACACAAGGAAATAACAGCTTGGGTACCTTCTGGGCAAACAGAGCCATCAAAGGCTACATCTTCAGATCCACAATGTTCTTCATCAGTCTTTAAGTCAAGCTTTTCACCATCCTCCTCTTTGTTCTCATTTTCTTCATCTGAAAGAAACAGACAGGCTGGCTTGCAAAACACTCCAGACTCACCAGCTATGCATTATGCCAATGTGCTGGTGAACACAAGCCCAGTAACCCATGAAAGATCATTCTGATAACATGTGAATCCAGGCACCTTGTGCCTATTGCATTGATCTGATGTGATGTTTTCATAGAAAGGAAAAAAGAAAAAAAGAGGAGGGAAAAAGAGAGAGATATCACCTAGTAGTGGAAAAGGTACAGGTGCAGCCCATGTTTTTGGGACTTACTTCAATAATATTTCCTCTCTTTATGTGTGTTAGGAATTTAAACAGTGTGGGTTTCCCATTCTACTACAGAGATTAATCAACCAAGCAGAATACGGAAGCATAAATCTGTCCTAAAAGCATCACCACTGTCTGCAATTTTTGCTAATCATGTCCCACTTGAAATGAAAAGCCAGGTCAGAGAAAGCACAAGTATTTTAGCTCAGTTAGACTGCCTAGCTTTAACAGCTTAAAACTGAGCCACTAAGACAAATGAAATCCTTTCATATTATGTTTAGTCCTGTGACTCACAGATGATTGCAGATTAGGTTTATGATCTCTCCTTAGTCAATGGACAGATTAGAGCAGTAGGTCACAAATGTGGCAGACTAATGACTTACCCATAGCTCCCATTGGTGCAGCATAGGAAGCACCTATTTAAGGCTGTGCCTTTTCCTCTTACCAATTATCAGTCCTCAGTATTGACTAACAGGACGTAAATTGCAGGAGCTCTTATCAGACCAAGTGCAGTCATGTTAGAAACCGGATTACATCATTGTTATCATTCAAGATGACTGCCACAGAACATGCTGTCAGTCTATAAACAAATCTAGGTAGGGCTGATCTATGGGGTTTTGAACTGACTGCAGCGTTGTGTGTGTACTCAGGGCTCCAGCTAGACTGAGAGACATGTACTTGGAAATATGTATAACAAATCCATAAAGCAAAAAGAACAAAATCTCCAACCTGCTTCTCTTCCTACTTCTTTTTTTTCCACAAACTCAACTTCCTTCTTCAAAATATCAGTCAGAAAATCAGCAAATTCGTTGTTTTCTCCAAGGGATGCTTCAAAGCTGGCATAAAGAGCTTTCTCACGTTCCTGAAGCATTATTATCTCACACTTTCTATCCTCCATTTGTGCAAGGTAGCTCTTCAATTTTGACTAAGCAAACAAAAAACTACTTCAGTTAAAAGGTACAACCCATGAGTCTGCATATAGGATGCAACTGCGAAGATGTGGAAATGCAAAACTTGTCTTTCTCCCTTTAAACCCATGTTTCAATCAAGTATCACCTAGAAGTACGTTCTTAAAGTATGTGATTAGTCACTTATGCCATATCATAAAGGACCTATTAAAATACAAATGTTAAGATTATTTAAAAAAATAAGTATTGGAAGTTAGAAGTGACCATCCTAGTAGGTTGATCATCAAGAGTTTCCTGGTTTTCAAAATGTAGCATTTGTCACTGGATCAGTGCTCAAAGTCAAGGCATGTCACCATTTACTTGATGGTTTGCTTTTGTTTCAAGCCATGCATTAATGGTACATGTGGCCTACTTACTTGTATGTCCTCCTGTTCATTGATGAGGGCACATATTTGCTCCTCAAGAAGGTTCTCATGTACCTCAAGTTTCTTCAGGATAATCAGCTCGTCACAGCATGTGATGCAGCGCAGATCAGCACTTTTCATCTGTATATCCATCTTCAGTTTCTTGTGCCACAAAAGGCGAAGTTCAGCATCGAAGTTGATGACCAGTGTGCTGATCTGGAGCACAGGAGAGTTGAATCGGGAACAGGAAAAGTATTACCAGTGCAGTTAAACATGCAAAGCTAGAGAAGGGAGCAGAAGGGGAAAATTCTCTCTGCCAAATCAACAACTCAGACATGTGATTTCCTAGACAGTACTGAAGCACTTAGGAAGACAAAGTTAATCCCAAGTGTGTCTTTGTTCTGAGCACAATAGTAAAAGAATCACCAGGGCTTCACAGGAATCTTTCATTGCATCCCCTCCATCCCCGAAGCATTTTACTCCTAGAATGTTTTTGCGTAGTCTGTAGTTTACAGTACTTTATGTAACAATCCCAGATGCAGCAATAAATAACTCTTCTGCCTTGACAGACTTCTTTCGAAATAGCTGCCAGCTCTTCCCTTAGACATTTACAGCTAAATCAGTACTAGCAGCTGCTAACGTTAACTTATAGATGTGTGATGTTCACAGCAGAATTTGGGTATTCCCTAAAAACCTTAACACTCATAAACACAGGGTGTCTGTGTTGAGACAGACCAAAGAATCAATGGCCAGTAGCAGAAAATAAAGAAAAGGTGCTAAGAAATGGAGTAAACAAGTGAACAGTGGCACACCTCTGGTATACTGCTCTCTGTACCCTCCTAAACTCTGACCTAGAGGCATCCTGAGCTTGAAGTAGGTATGCTTGTGTTCAACAGCTTTGAGTGGATTTTTCTTCCAGACTTTATTAATTTATAGCTTCCCCTACATCCTAGCACTGAGTTTCCAAAGCTTAGCTATTGTTGGATAGGAAAACTATTTTCATTTGCATGCTTCAAGCTTTCTATGTGACCATTTCATTTCATATCTTTCCTTCTTTTGAGCGATGATTCCCACTCTCCTCTTCTATGCTATTCAGAATTTTATCACGTCTCTACAGCCATTTCAGTTGCTCTTTTTGCAGGCCAAAGATACTTTATCCACTTAGATGTACCTTCGAAAGAATCTCTTCCATGACTAAGCATTTTGGTTACTCTCTTCTGTACCTTTCTATTCCTATAAAGTAGTTTTTGAGACCAAAATGTTGAGACTACAGCTGTTTAAGAGCTGAGATCATCATGAATCTACAAAGTTGCAGTGATGCTCCTTTTTTAACTCTGTAATTTTTCAAGTTATGTCTAACATTTTACTTGTCTTTTTTTTTTTGGGCCACTAAGATCATAATTTCATGGAACAATCAATAAGAAATCTAAGATCTGTTTTTCAAGTGATAATAGTCAGAACACAGGTCATAGTTACAGATTTATACTGGTTAACACTGTAAATTTGCAACAGTTAGCATTTTCCTGAACTGCAGAAAGGCAAGAGTAGCTGCAATCCTGAGAAAGAAGGGGTTTTGGATTAATTCATGATCCAGTGGCATTTTTTCATTTGACAAAAATAACTTTCAATGTCCTACCTTTTTAATCAAGGTCTCCTGCAAGTATAGATTTTTTATCTTTTCCCTCTTTAAAATTTCCAGTTCCATTTCTGTTGGCTCTGCTTTCTCCATCTCGAAAACCTTCTGCTCCTCTGTGACCACAGCTGATGCATCTCCAGCCTGTACCACGGGGTCACCCTCTTCCACTGGAGGAGTTTGAAGAAACACGTGCCTAAATGCACGAGATGAGGGACACCCTTCCAGTGGTTCCTTGAGCTTTGCCTTGGCCTCCTGCTCCTCTTTGAACTTTAGGAGGACATCACTGTTGTACTCAATTACTTTTTCAGGAACCTCATCTGGGTGTAACTGAGGGATCGGGGGAATAGGGAGATGTTCTGATAAATCTAAGCTTGCCTGTATGGATTTCAATTCCTTCACTAAACCCTTGATTTCATCAATAATAGAAACCTTGAGGTCCCGCAAAGACACAATCTCTTTGTTCATACTCATTTTCATCTTACGGATCTGCAAAGAAAAAACAATTTTAGTAGGATTCTCCAACAGAGGAAGTAGTCTTCCCCAACACGAGAAGGCTAACGTTAGGATTATTAATCATTCTGTGATAAGGGGACGTTGTATTAGCTGACTCTTTTTACACAAAGTAATAATTGAATGTGATCTATCATTAATATACTTGTCAGAAACTTCTCTGATCTTTATAAAAGAAAATAACACATCACCCACTGGAAGCAACCAGAATTCCTCATCTGTATAAACTCAGAATTTATGACAAGAGCTATTCCCTTTCTTTGTCCTAATGAGTTGTGTTAATCACTGGATATCTGGTAGCATCAGCACTACAGTGAAGAGCTGAAGCTCAAGCATGAGACTAAAATGATCCCCTGAGACTGTAGCATTGCTTCTGTAATACTTAGACCTCACTGTCAAAGTTATCCAGTGTCATTTTTTTGCACTCCAGCCAAATACAATGAAAAACCATTCCTATGAGAAGGATGGGGGGAAAGAAGTCACAAGGAAAGCAACAAAGATACTGTACAACATTTGAACTTATTATGTCTTCGTGGTTAAAAGATATGTGGTAGCTGTAGGAATCCTACCACAGCAAGGTGGCTCCAAAAGATCTGGTTTCTCAGCAAGATTCCAACTCCACAAGCAGTGATTGCCAAAGTGCAAATACAGAGAGGCCACACTAGAATACTTGTCCTTGCTCACGTCCCTGGTTTTGTAAAGGTATTTCATGGCAGGTGTTATTTAGCTCAGTGTTTTACTAGATTATAAGACTTGCTTATAATACAAAAAGGCAGGTGTTCCTGCTGAAGTACTAGTAAAGGTAAATTCTCTTTCTCATTTATAAAGAGCCACCCAGGATTGATTCCGGTTTGGGTTTGGTGAAGCACAAGACAGTTCACAAAAGAAGGGCTCATTTGTAATTAAAGCTTACTCAAAACAGCAGTCTGTCCTTCAAGGCCTATTCCTACATCCACTTTGAATTCCTTTCAAAAAATTTCTTCAGTGATTAATACACTGTCCTCACTTCCCCCCAGAAATGGGGTAATATACACAGTTTTACATACCAACTCTTCCAGGGATGCAAGCTGCATCATCTTCTTCTCAGTGTTCATTCGCTCTTGTTCAGTGAGTGTGTAGTTAGTGGCAGTCTTCAGCCTGTAACATCCTATATTCGCCCGTTCTTCTTTGATCTCCTCAGCATCTTCGGAATTCTCATAGTTATCTCTAGGTTTGCTCTTGTATCTGGTAGGTACAAAATAAAGCTGAACTTTAAGACAGAAAGCATACAAATGAACAAACAGTAATTTCATACCCTCTGACTTGTGCAGCAAAGTTTGGGAGGTTAAAGAGTGATACATCTCTTTCAGAAAAGAATGGCTACTTTGGAAAGAATATCCTTGCACATTTAAATGAAAATTCCAGATTTATTTTTTCCCCCTAAGAACTCTTAAAACACAGCTCTGCCGTGGAAAATTTTAAACCTTCACACTTGGACTGAGTTCTGGATTAAGTGAATACATGCTGCTATCAATTTCAGGGAGCTGCACATCAACAATGTACCAGCCTGCAACTCACATACCTACTCTACATTGTTAAACACTCAATAACCTTAAAAGCTTTGTATTCTGACTCTACATTGGTCCCATTCCCTGTCATTCATCTCCTAAGGAAGAACTTCTGTACTTCCGTGAGCACATAGTGGTTTGGGTTAGAAGGGACCTTAAAGACCATCTCATTCCAATGCCGCTGCTATGGACAGGGGCACCTTCCACTAGACCAGGTCACCCAAAGCCCCATCTAACCCGGCCTTGAAAAAGAGGTTATTCAAAGATAAGACTCAGGTTAGATATTTGGAAAAGGTTCTCCACCCAGAGGGTGGTTGGGCACTGGAACAGCTCCCCAGGGAAGTGGTCACAGCACCAAGCCCGACAGAGTTCAAGAAGCATTTGGACAACGCTCTCAGGCACACGGTGTGACTCTTGAGGCTGCTATGTGCAGGGACAGGAGTTGGACTTCGATGATCCCTGTGGGTTCCTTCCAACTCAGGATATTCTACGATTCTGTGGAAGATTTCGTGTCTCACTTTCTTGCCTCTCAAGATAAAGACCAGCATGGAGCATGAAGGCATATCACAAACACTCATATTAATGGGCTAACACTGCTGACCTCACCCAGCTGTCACAGTGTCTGCCCCATGTGGTGCTGGCAGGATTCACTAAGAGTTGACTGTAATGGCAGAGGTGTCTCTCAGTCACTATCAATTTAGACACATTATACTCCCTATCTGAAAATGCAGCTACCTAGCTAAATTAACATTTGATAATATTTCAGATGAACCATAGAAACTGAATATATTCTAATGCTCTCTTGAGACTTAGAGGTACATGAAAATTCATCTGTTTTAATTACAACCCTTAGGAATATAAAAACCTAAGCAGAGAGATTATAGTGCCATAGGACAGCTAAATAGCATTACTTGACCTCACACAAGAAACAGAAATAAAAGAGAACAGAGTCCGGTTCAAGACTCACAATTCATGCCACTCTGCCCTCCTCTTCATGATCTTGGCTTTCAGTGCATCGTATTTCTCAACAATTCTTCTGATTTTCTCATGTTTGCTTTCTATATAACGTGTGGTTGGCTTTCGATCCTCCGGTGTCTCCACCTTTTCAGCCTCATTCTCAAAAACTACACTTTCTGAAACAAAAAAATAACCATGTGAAGATGTAAATACCACGCAGCACAGTGCAGTCCCAGCTACTGGAAACTCCCTCAGACAGCTCCTGTAGAGCAGATGTAAATCAGGATAGTTCTATTGTAGTGGATGTTCTGAAAATATTCAGGGACTTTGACTTGACTTTTAGTCACATTTTACCCATGGGGCTGACAGACAATTGCTGGCATTGACCTAAACACGGAAAACATATTATGTATGAGTGTTAATTTGTATGTAGGTACTTGAAAAACCACACCACAGCTGTATTTCTTTACCTGCACTTACACATGTATTTCTTTATCTTGGACTCAGGAATACAAACTGAGATGAAAGCCAGAAACCCTATTACTGAAAGATTTAAATAGTTGTCATTACCTCTACGCACAGAGCTTGTCTCTCTGGGGATCTTCATTTTTTCTGCTCGTTCTGCCTGTTTAAGTGCTGTCCATTTCTCTTTAAGTACTGCCCACTTGCTGTCCCCGTGTTTCTTATCTGCGGCGTATTTCTCAGACATTGTTTGAAGGCTGTAGGTGGAAACCTGATGATTGCTTTGAATAGCATGAACAATGAGAGTAAATTCCAGAGAGTCCCGAAACCTGGAATACCAAATTAGACAAAACTGTCGGATGGCAGTGGGCACAACATACCATTTTGCCTTGACCAAAAGGGCATGAATAGCGTAGTTTACTTATTGCACATGCAATCACTACATGTAAATCCACAAGTCAGTAAGTAACTGCATAGCATGATTACATTTGACACTATCTATCGATTTTTATCCAATCTAGGAATGGAGATGCTCAAGAATAAACACATTAAGGTCTTAAACACATTAAGACCTGCACCAATATTGAAACACTAGGCTTTTCATGGCAATAACCTTCCTCTTCCATTAAGGATTGATTAAAAACATGCTCATTCAAGCCTTTTTCCCAGTCACATACACTGTGTGCCTACGGTGGTTTTGTCATTGGGTATTTATTTTATTAATTCATCTTTTGCTTTTACCTAAATCTATGAAAACCAACGCAAAATGCACCTCATGCTTAAACTTGTGTTCTTGAGAAAGTTTGTTTCATAACTTCAAATTGTATAGAGAACATTGTGTTAGCAATGACACTAAAATATCTGACAGATATGCAACGTCTTAAAAACAGGCGTTCATTTCACAGGTTGCTTTCCAACGTTTCAGTAAGAGTTCTTGGTTCTTACTGAACATACAGGCAAAACCCCAGGCAAACCAGGCTGGTCTCAACCAGCTTTCTTCATATAGAAGTGAATCAGAATTAAGTAATTTCCTTCATTTGACTATCTGCATTTTTACCAAAGATTCAATAGAAGTAATTACACATAAATATGAAAATAAACTCTCATGTATGTTCCAAGTAAAATAAGAAGTGAATCATAACAGAACAGATGAAATATTGATTATATGAGAGAGAGAGGAAAAAAAAAATCACATTCTTTTTCCTTGTGGGAGGTACAACTTCATAGGCAATAAGCCCCATGGAAGGTCAGGGAGAGAAGTAGAAGAAAAGTGGTAATTACTGTGTTTGTAGTTTCTGCAGTCCAACCAATTGTTTCTCATGCTCCCAAGCCAGCTCCTTTTGCACTAATTGGATTCTCTGCAGTTTCTGCCTATCCAGCTCCTCAAAGATCCTACAGTCCATCTCAAACTCCTGCAGGAAGACGGAAAACCCAGCATCATATTATTTTGGCTACTAGGTCTTGATAATAAATATTTTTACCTAGGTGCCAATAGTTCCATGCACATCAACACTATCCTTTGTTTCAGAAGCTATCTCCACAGAGAACCACATTTTTCTCCTGTGCTTCTTAATTGGCACAAATCATCAGCTGTGATTAAGAAGTCCCAACAACTTATATATTCCTAAAACTACCTTAATCCAACATATTGGACATCTTTGGCCCCAACATGATATGTAGCAACATTTTAGAAGAAGGTGCTTCTAAAAGTAAATGACCCTCATAAAAGCCAGGTGTACCTCTCTGTGCAACTGCATGTGCTTGGGCAACTCCTGATTCTTTTGAAGGAGAAAAGCAAAGTCACGTCTCAGCGCACTTAACTCCTCTCTTTTCTTATTTTTCTTTTCTTCAGCTTCCTCCATTTTCCGTTCAAACTCCTTTTTCTGCTTGTATTCCTCAATACTGAAAATGCATAAAAAGGAAATGGTATTATCTCAATGCAAGAGAGGAAAGATTACAGTTTATGTGACTTTTCAGATTTCCCTGACAGTCTTAAATTCCCAGTGAACTCAATGGTTCTCAAGGTAACTTAGAAAGGAATCATCTTCCTGTATTTTTGTACATTCCTAACATCAAGGGGCTTTGACCTTTTGTTGTCTCTATAGTCTGAAGTTAAGTGTCTCATGGTACAATATTTGAATTACTGCCAGAGAAAAGTAGATGAAATGGACAGAAAGGCTGAAAAAACTGTGTGTTTAACAAGGAGATGACCCAAATTCAGGGTGATCAACTTCTTCCTCCTCTTTGTAGGCAAAAAGAAATACATGGGCTGAGGAAAGAGCTACCAACAGTTGAAAAATCTCTTTCATCATTATCTGAGCATCTCTTACGTGTACGCATCAGGATCCTTAATGTCTTCAGTAGCCTTCTCCTTCTCAAGACCACTCTGGAATAAAAATATTGTCTTGTCTTTAAACAAGCAGTTATAGTTTCAACAGACAATAAAGCTTTTAGAAACATTAAGACAGAGCTCCCACCACCTCTTACAAAACCAAAAGAAATCTTCATTTTCAATATTACTATCTGGGCCTTAAATATCAGGTTGCAAAAAAAGCAATGAAGCTAGATTATATGTAAAAGAACTAATGAAACATAGTTCTTAGGGACAGAGAACACAAATCCTATAACCTCCCCATTGGCATAAATCATTGCTTGTCCTACTTCTCTCTGTCCCATAACATCTTTGGTTCTCTTCCCCCCCCAGACCCATTTCTCTTGCCTCCACTCACTGCCATATTGACAAGAGTCAGCGTGTCCTGGGTTAATTCCAAGTTACATGTGTAATTAATCTGGTTGGCTTCTGCTTACTGCATAATGGATTCACAATTATCAGCTGTGAAGAATGACAGATGGATGGACATTGCAGTAGCACAAGCCTCATTTCCCTAGGCAATCATGCTCTGAAAAAAGAGGGGAGACTATCACCTAACAATTTAGTTGTACTTAATTGATCTGTAATTTAACTCAATTAGTTTCAGATGATTTGTATTTGATTCTCTAAGAATCTCATTAAGTTTAATGAAGACAGAATTTTTAAAATCTTCCACATGACTTAAAACTAGAATAGATACTAATGAAGATATTCTTTGGAAAGGGAAAAACTCTATTAGGATGATCATTAAGCAATGTTGTTAGCCCGAACAATAGAACTGACCATAAAGGTCTTTACATAGAGCTACTTACGTATTCAAAACTATAAATCTGTATATATGCTTTATAATCATATATTAATCACTTCTTGTAATGCTGGAGCTAGCAAGGCTCTGATATCAAAGGTTCTAATCATTCACTTATAGAAAATGACTCTATTCTCAGTGCTATATATTCTTGTCATACTGGTAAAGAATTCCAACTAGCTGAATGACCAAAATCACAATTTCCTTTGTCTCTGTTGTCAAGCATCCTTCAAAATGTAGTTACCAACCAGTATTAAAATATATTTAAAAGTTTAATTTGTTTTATGTTGACACTTTCAAGATTTTTAAACTCTACTGAATGTATGTCTACTGTAATATGTATTGTGCATGATGGCACTTCTTTATTCAAAAGCTCTCGCTGCTTCTTTCAAGTTATATTTATTTAATTCAGACACCCTTAAGACTTTTTAAAAATTCAGTAAAGTCTGAACATTTTCAGTGGAGGAGTTGACATCCCTCTTCTTGTGCATTGTCAGTAGAACTGTTTCTGAGTTCCAGTGTCATCTGTTCAAACGTGCTAGAGGTGATCAGCTCTACAGTGAGTACAGGATACTTGTAAATTCATTACTACTAATGCTGTCCAAGAGTGAAAGAGCAACAGGATCAGCATCCTGTTGTGCTATTTTGCAAATGTAAAAAATCCATTGTGAATTTTAAATGAATGGTACTATATGTAGGGAGAAATGACACATTTGGTATTCTCCAATAGTATTTCTAGAATCCCCATCCAGAGCAGAATCAAACTTTACTGGAATTAAACCCAAGGAAGGTATGAAGTATGATAAATCCTTGCAATTCTTTCTAGGAATATGCATGACTACACATTTGAGTGGGAAAACACTGGTAGAATATTACATATGAACAACACATATTATGTTTATTTGGAGAAAACCACAAAACACTGAGAACGAACAGTGCAGTCACAGAGACCGTTTATTAGGGAACATTTTGCAAGAGCTGTTGTTCTAAATTGTTTTGGAAACTTCAGCTTTTGCTATGAAAGATCTTTAAGAAAAATAATTGAACTATGTTTGTCCACCTGGGTAGTTTCATACCATATAGGTCTAATTCAGTGAAAGAGGGTACCAACTTACCCTAGGAGGTGGGATTCTAACTTTTAGCTCTTTGGGAAGCTCTTCGGAAACCTCTTCCGGAAGCTCTTCCTCTGACAAGATGTCGAATGTAAAAATGTTTCCATCTCCACCACAGGTAATCAGACACCGACCATCATGACTACAACAGATCCCCCGGATCTGCCCATAATCATTGTCATGTACATTCAGGTACCAGTAGTCCTTCAGGGCATCCACTGAGAGGTCTTTGTCATTGAGAGGATAAACACGCAGTGAGCCATCCTGCATGCCACAGAACATCAGGGGGCTGCTGGTACTGTTAAATAAACAACAAGAAACAGTAACAGCAGCAACTTCTAACAAGCAAGCTCAAAATATGAAGAGAGCTAATCTAGCTTAATAGAAGTCACTTTCCGAAGTTTGGAAGCTGGGAGCAAAATATTTGGACCATTTCAAGTATGTGTGAGTCTACAACAAAATGTTTTTCAGCTAACTGGCTGCTGAGGAACATTCCAGCACTTGTGAGGTACCGTAGAACTATCTCAGCCCTGAGTTGGGCAGTGTGGCAGACACCAAATTAAAAGCTAGAAAAGCAGTTTTTTCTCCCTGTTCCCCATTTAGTACAGATGGTGGTGAATGCAACCAGCAGTAGATTAAAGCCTGAATTAAGCACCTGCCTCCTTTTGATGCAGAACATGCCTACTCTAACAGGGAACCCAATACTGGGAGTCTGAAAAGAATCCACCCTTTTCATTCATACAGATCACAGAACGTCCCAAGAAGCCTATATTCTTAGCACAAGAGAGATGGCCTGACCTCTCCATGTTGGTCTAATTCTCTTTGGTAACTATGATAAAGAACATAAGTGTTCTGGTGATCACTATATGCAGGGACTTCTAAGGGTTCTCCTGGAGTTCTGCAATAGGGTGGTTGAGTCCTAATCAGTACTTACTTAGAAATCAGACTTTTTCATCTTTGAAGGTCTTTTTAAATTATTCTGTCAGACACATGGCCCAGCTATATCCATTAGGCATTTTAAGTGAAACTCAGTGCCAGGAAAACCAGAGAGAGTTCCTGTATACTAGAGTTGAGCCTCAATTGAAAAGGGACAAAGGAGCATACACTCCTCCCTTCCAAGTTCAATTTCATCAAGCTTTATCCCAGAGCTATTTGTTACATTACAGTGTTTTACCAGAAGGAGATTTGGTGAATGGGATTGTCGTTGGTGTTCTCCATAGGAATCACTTCAAAGGGTTCATCTTTCCTCTTCTCAGGGTCTTCTTCATCATCATGTGAGAATTCGCAATGGTAGAGAAACCCTGAGTCATACCCACCCTGAAGAAGAGAAGGACCATAAAGACATGGTGACAAAAGAAAACTGAAGCAGCTGACCAGGTAAATGCAAATTTCAGAATAATTCTTCCTTTCTTAAGGATCTATGATAGGTTAGAAAATGTTACTTCCAAACACCTAGAGATCCTATTTATCCACAGACAGAATCACTGGCATTACAAGCCATTCTACCACTTTGTTAAAATTCTACCTTCTGCTTGTGAGGGAACAGCTCAGTCTTTGTGCCCATTGAGGCACCACCAAGAGGTGTACCTACCAGAAATCTACCAAACAATCTGAATTGGAGTGACACTACTGGTTTACTTCACAAAAAACACTGAAATTGTCAAGGATGAAAGGAATTCAATGTCCTAGGGAGGCAGGTTTTAAAGGGAAACGTTGTCACATCATGCAATCCCATCAACATGAAGTAAAAACTGATTTACCAAGGAAAGCCAAAATTTTCCTGGTGCTGAATAAAAGCCACAGAGGATGGGACTGGGCTCTTCTGGTATGTAGAGAGGTGGCAATGGTTCTTCTTCGGGTTCTTCCTCTTTAGTTTCTTCTACCTCAAGTCCCATCTCCTTTTGTTGCTTTATCCATTCAAGCCTTGCTTTCTCTTTCTCCTCCTTTTCTTTCTCTCTGCGTGCAATCTCCTCTGCCAGCTATTACAACAAGCAGAGAAACACTGAGACATGAAAACAAGGCACTCCACACATCACTGACTGAAGGAGTGTCATAAATGAAATCCAAAAGGGTCCTGGCATTTTACATACAGAATATCTATACAAATCTCTTTCCTGTCAACTAAGCAGAGATCAACCACACTTCATGGGACTCTCCAGTGAAGTGCCCCCATTTCCCTCCTCTGAAGTATTTACTCTTGGTCCTTTAAAACAGAAATAATTCCAAATGACAAGCAGACTTCAACATTTCCTCAGAGAGATTATTCCAAATCTTCACCATTATGCTTACTCCTGCAGAAATCCTAAATCCTGTCCCCTGCCTGCCCTGGAGAAAGAAAAGCACTAGGAAGCTGAACTCAAACAAGTTCTAGTGCATCACTGGTATAGAGCAAAAGAGAGAAGCTGTAATGGACTTCTTCTGAACAGTGAAGGAAAGATTTATCAAACCTTTAAAACTCCCTTCCATTCAAGCCTACTGTAGCATAAACAAATATCAAACATTCTCTAAAATATCTAAGAAGATATTAGATAGCTGAATGAGGAAATTAAATATTATCAGCGGATCTTTGTCTGATTTACCTTTTAAAAATCTCTCCTGTTCTAGGGACTCTACAGACTATAAAAACAATTTTAGTGCTTCACCACCCTAGCTGTGAAAAATCTTTCCTTGCATTCAACTGTCCTTGTTGTAACTTATTAATTGTTGATCTCTTTCCAGAGGAAAAAGAGAACAATTAGTATCTTTTCTCTCTGTAGAAACATTTTTTATTTATAGCAATTTAGAGTGTTTCTCAACATTATTTGACTAACACAAAACAGACCAACCAACAAACAAAGAAGAAAACCAGCAAAACTCTACACACATTCTTTTAATCTTTCCATCCATATACATGCTTTGTGATCATTCTTATGGGTATTGCTGTGAAAAAACACCTAAAGATCTTTTTCCTGAATGCTGGCTTCCTCCAAGTTATAACACGAATTGAAGATTTGCCTGACATTCAGTAATACAGGAGCAGTTAACAGAGAAGGCAGAGAAATCACAAGTTAACAACAGAGAGGCTGTTTGATTGTGGTGGATTGAATATGGAACTGAGAACCTTCTCACTGGAGTTCTCCTCCTGAGCTTAACATCAGCTTGCATTTTAGTTTCACGAAGATAACTATAGCTGTGAGTTGGCACAACTTTTTTCCTTTGGCCCCACATATTCTTTTTAAATACTAAGTCGTTCAGAAATGAAATGCACACCTTTAAACTTAAAACATTTTTAAAAAATCAGAAATACTGCTAAAAAAAGAGAGATGTTTCATGTTTGCCTCAAGGTGACTACATGGGGATTTTGTAACTGTTTAAAGGAATTTCCTATAGGGCCAACATCAACCACAAGAAATATTCTTTCTGTGAAAACTACCAAAATTAAAATATTTTGAGAACCAATGCACTAATACTACCTTTGCCTTTCTCTAATTCTGTCTCCTAATTATAATCAAAATTCACATAATGCTTTCAGTGTCACGTAGGTTCTATTCGAATAAAACAAAACCAACTTGTAATTTCAAGCCACAAATGGCTTCTACCTAGCATTCCCTTTCAAGGACCTTAGCAAAAACCCTGTGATGAAATATAGGGACTAGAAACTCTTTTGGGTAGTTTTGTCACCTGGCACAATGAAGAAGATGAAATTCTGCCACAGGAGAGTTTTTTACCTTGATTTGGGATTTAATACTATAAAAATGGAAGTACTGTGTTGGCAGGTTTTCTATGTGATAGGTGGTCACTGTATCCTGCTTTCCAGGGAGAGGGGCAGGAACCTGGACAGCAAAGCCATTCTCACAAAGGATGAGCAGTGTGCTCTTGTCCTGTATAAAAACCACAAAGAATACAGATATAGGGCAGATGTAAAAATGGAATCGAGACAAATGGGAGGAAAAGTTAGTCAGCAGATGCACAGGCACAAAGCCAAACTCCAGCCACACTTAGCTGTGCTCTTATTTCAATGGACACTTTTAAATGGGCATCAGAAATCAGTGAGCTTCTTTTATGCTAGGCAAAGCTAAGGAATTGAAGAAATCCTTGCTGTGTCCAAACCAGCTATAATTCTGACACTGCTTAGCTTGAAAGCAGCATGATGATATTTTGGAAATTTGGTTAAATTAAAAGATGGATTTGACCCAAGAGTTAGGAGGTTTGGGGTTAATAATTTCACACATTTCCATACTAATAAATCTTTTATATCATCAAGACTTGGCTCAGAGTCTTGCCAAATGCTACTTACCTTTCAGTTTGTTTGTTTTTTGCTGGTACCTGACAAGTCCTTTAAAATGCAAAGTTAGGAAGAATAGATGAGGTGAGGGTAATAATTATTCAGTGTTTTGAGATTTTAAAATACAAGTCTGTATTTAGTTTCAGTTTTCATAAGCTATCTGGAGAAAAGAAAGAGGGTTATTTTATCTGACCCATCACTAAAAATGTGCAAAGAGGGCATATTAGAGTTGCTATGGAAACCCTAACTAGGAATGATACGGTTCCTATGTCTATAGGATCTCAGTTTAAAAATGCATTCATTAAATGGAATGTATTTAATCACCAAAGTGCTTCTTTAAAACAAGAAAAAAAGAAGTAGTGTGACACTCAGATGCTGGCACTGTGTTAAGCAAGTGTTTCCATCAGGCAGTGGAGGCCAGATACAGGTAGACAAAATTACTCAGGCAGAATCTAATATATCCAAGACACAATGGGTGCTTTTATAGTAAGGGGGAGTACCTTGTCTTCAAGGAAAGGACTCCAAATGCAACTGTCAGATCAAGATCTGTTGTTTCTGCAGCAAGATAGAACACATACCAGCAAGACTTCTTTTGCCAGCACGGTTTTTAGCCGTTCCAATCAACAAGTGAAAATACCAACACTTTGCCACTATGCACGTGTAAAATGTATCTTGTCAGCATCTAAATATAATGAATAGTCTCTCCTCTAAATAAGGATACTGGACCAAACAAAATGTCAGATGTTACCCTAAAGTTAGAACACTTTTAAATATTAGCAAGAATCTATTTCAATATGTCCTGACACATTTCAAACACAGAATGTGAATTACAAGAAGCACCCAAAATCTTGCTTAATGTGGTCAAAATGCTTTGCAAAAGCCTGTTTTAATATGGGCAAGACTGACAGGCAATAATGCCCAAATAACTTCTTTGTCAAAGAGAATAAGACCTTCCAAAAGCTAAGGAATAAGATTATTTCTTCAAGTCGAGGGCTCAAAAAGCAAACCAAAATCTTGTGGTTTGCATTATCCAAAACCCAAAATATGTCTAGAGTGACTGAACCAGAGATATAGCTACACAGAACCTGTTAGAATCTGTCATGCTGAAGTAGCATGAAGAACAAAGTAGGAAAACATTGTTTGTATTGTCTATAGAGAACAGGGCTAGAGTCATGGATCTTCATCTATTTTCACTGGAAGTTCTTTTCAAAATGATATTTTAACACTGCATGGAAGGAAAGAAAACAAATATGCATTACTCACATGAGAAGGTGGAGACCACTGTAATGCCTGTACAGGCCCAGGGACACAGATGAATCCAATTGGCTTGTATTCATCCTCAATAGCAAAAAAGAAAACTGTTTTGTCTTTACTCTGAGGAAAAACAAACAAACAAGCAAACAAACAAAGATGATGACTGAATCGAAGACAAAAAAATTCAAATGACTCTAAGCACTTTATGACATAAGCACATACTTCCTTTTTTGTGTGTGTGTGGTTAAACAGGGGAACTTAGGACTGGATTTCCATGATGATTACTGGGAGGAAATACAAATCCTGCCCATGCTGCTCCAAGAAACATGTTGCACCCATAGTTCTTAATTGCTCTCATGGGCCTCCTCTGGCATCCCCAGCCACGTGCTTCCTTGCCCCAGGAGCTCCTTTAAATCTCAGGCTCAGGCCTGATTTTTCAGATAAGACAGCACAAGCTGATTTCCCCAGATAACAAGAAAATCCAGAAGTGGTACACAACATGATTCATTGTAGCTTAAATCCTACCTTTAGTGAAATGCATGGCAGTTCAGCTCAAGGAACATGTAACTGCAAATGCATGGTCATGGCTAAGCACTAGCTTTTAAAAAGAGACACCACGTGAACTGGAAATCATCTCAAAGACTACCAGGCATAATGACAAACTGACTGACTGACCCTGTGGTAAGGCCAAGCAGTGCTGGGTAGCAGCTGGATTGCTGCCAACGTGGTGTATCAACGGACTTGCTTTTACTAATTCCAAGATCCTACTAAACTAATTCCAAAATGAACCAAATCCGTCTTCAAAGGGGATTACAGAATTCACACTAAACAGTCCAGTAATTCACAAAATGAATTCTGTGAATTGCATGGTTGCTTTCCTTCAGAAAAACAGATGTGAGTGCAAACAGACCCTTCTCCCAGCACAGAGAACTACAACAAGCAATCAACAGCAGCAACAGAAGTAAAACTGTGTTGTCAGTAAACAAACTTTACCATATCTCTTTAAATAAGCTCTACATTTGTGGCTTAATAAAAGTAACCAAACTAAATGATACATACCCCTGTGGCAAACACATGTCCCTTTGGTTCATATGCCAAGGCTGTAACTGCAGCAGCGTGAGGTTTGAAAACTTGTTTCAGATTTATCTCTACACTCTCACTGGCCTGTCCGGCATGACCAGGCAGCAGTCTGGGATCATAAACCTCAATCATGCGGACAACACCATCTTCAAACCCCACAGCAATCAGACCTCCTTCAGGATTTACCTTTAAGGGAAATGAAGAAAAACAATCACAGTGTACATCTGAGGGCTTAGAAGAATAATCCATATGGCACCTGCTCTGGTGTTTACCTGTAACTCATCTTACATGGAAATGTTGCTAAAGCACAAAGAATATCTCATACATGGGAAATGTTGTTTATTCTCTCTAATATGCTACCATGAAGGAAGAGAGAGGATTGGGGCCCCTATTTTTGGGGTTAGATTGTGCTTTGGTTTTTTTAGTGATAACATGCCATTAAGACTGAAAATGCTGATGAGGATGTGGTTGTAATGTCTGAGGAAGAGAATTCATACTGACATAAAGATATATCAGTAGCTTCTTAAGGAGAAGAGTTGGAACTCAAAAAAGGAGTTATTTTACCCTGAATATAATATGGGTCACCAAATATAAGTATGATTTTTGAAGAGGTCAGGGTACAGGCTTGGGTCTGGCTGACTCCATGTAAAGGAGTCAACAGGGACAGCTACTTGAGATGGAAAGGAGGAGTCTTTACCGTAAATCCTGTAGGTAAGCCAATTGCTAACAATTAAGACAGGCTTGAACTGTGATAAAGGTTAGCAGAAACAGGCCTGTGTGTTAGCTGGATATAGCTGGACTTGTGGATTTAGCTGATATTTGCCCTACATTATAGTGTCTTGAAGTCAATTACAAGCTGACAATGTTCACTTATCTAACAAGTATACTGCTAGCTTGCCTATGAGGAGATTATGGCACACAGATGCTTCAAAGTATGTTGGACTAAATTTTCTCAGATTAATAGCACAGATTTTCAAATACATTTGCACACTTTAAACTGTGTCTGAGTATCTAATGTGATTTTAAATGCAGCTAGATAGACTAAGTACCCTTTGCTTTTCAGATTGGGTTTAGTAACAACTTCCATAAAACTGAACTGAGTCAGTTTTGTGACACCATACAATTTATTGTGGCAGACAGCTTACGTCATGAATTTACAGGTCACCACTTAACAGCATCTCTGAAAGCCTGCATGGCCAGAATTATATTTTTATAAAATATTTATTTTTATTAAAAAAAGGCACTCTCCCAGTGGAACCCTCACCTTGAACATTCAAGTAATTATTTTCCTCCTAAATTTGCTTATAATTAACCCACCAGGCTTGCTATGCTTTCTCAAGAACATAACTAGACACTATTTTAATTAAAATTAGCAAATATGTCTAAAAGTGATAGACTCCACACTCCACAAATGATCAGTTCTGGCAACAGTTTTTTATGATTTATCTCCAAATGTTTGTGATTTGTCTGGGCTGTCATTTCAAAATGTGTTAACTAACTCATGTTAATTGACAATTGCTCTGCGTGGGTTAAATAGAAGCTGTTAGTCTACAAACTCAGACTACTTCCCATACTGCACACTAAGATCTGATTTTAAAATCTTAGGAAGGCACAAAGTAGGATACCTGATAATCCATAGTAAAGTTAAACTGTACCCATACTGTATGCAAACATACTACTCCATGAACTTATATATACATCCTGCTATGGTAAATTCCACCATGGCCTTATAAGTGACCTCTAATGTCTTGTTTGGTGAGCAGCTTTCTGGATGCTGGCAGTCTCCTAGGCTCCTTGATGAATTTTTGCTAACATGCTAGGAAAAACTCACAACAGCCGGTGCCCATGTCAGCGCTGTTCCTCCCTGTTTAAACTTGGTTACACTCAGTTGGCTGTTGCTGCCAAAATCATAGATGCGCACTGACCCTGTGTGGAAATGAGACAGTAAGAATTTATTTCCTGCAATAGCACTTACAGGTTAGGATTTATGGAGAAAGGTCTATTTATTTGAATTAAAATCTGGTTAAAATGTATGTTTTCTCTTTTGAGTAACAAAATGCCTGCCTGGAAAGATGACTGATGGTTACAGAGTACCACAGCTAGCATGGTGCTCATGAACAAAATATATGATTTCTTCACTCTTCAACTTATACAGAACCAAGAGTTGTCGAGGTTGAGGGTTGTAATAAGAAGTCCCATGCTGACAATCCACATGTAATTTTCAAGTGAGCACCGAACTGTGGCATACTCTAAGGAAAATCTTTACTGACAACATAGGAAAATATGATAGGCTACTACCTGGGACTGCCTAGGGAGGAAGACATTTAAAGGGAGGAAAATATAGGAGATTGTCCACAAAAGATCCAATTTCACCAGAGGGAAAATTAACAGATTCGTAGGCACACATAGAATTCCATTCCAACTGGCATACATCTGAAATGTTGTTTGCTCAACTGGTAGGAGTTTGTCTTCAGGCTAGAAGAATATGTGCATTGTATAACACAGACAAATTACAACATAGTACTGACAAGAACTGAGTTGAAAGACCTTGTAGTGTTTTCTGCACAGGGTAAATGACACGGTTAATGTTCTGGCCAGTAGTTCTTCTTTCAAAGCACAATAAAGCTAACAGTGAGAGGCCTAAACAGCAATATTTATACAAGTTAAATGAATATGTCTGTAATTACATGTTATCTGTTGTTGAGAGCATAATAGCTATTGCATTTTCTAAGAAAAGCACAAACATTAATATTTGCAATGGCTTACACTATGCTGGAGGTGTATGTAATTCCTTACAAAACAAAAATTCCAACACTTATTAATCCCCAGCCCTGAATACAAGTGCTGTTACTCAAACCAGATGTCTCTTTTGTCTCAGAATGTCTTTTCAGCCATTCCTTCAGAACAAACAATGTACAAAGTTTCCTATTAAAAACTTCTGTTGCTAAAATCCCAGGTTTTTAAGATGAAGCAGTCTTAATGCACTGTTTCAAAACATAAATGATTTGCCTTAACTATTCAAGAACTGATCCCAGGAATAACAATTGTGTGTAAAGTGACTTTGCAAGAGCAAATGCACAAATACAAAACACGGTAGCTGCAAACCAAGCATCGCTGCCCTTCAAACCAATAAGGGCGGTGGCATGAGAGGAAAGGAGCACTGTACTTACGGTCAAGAGCTGTGGTGGCCATCAGGTATGTAAAGGGAGAGACACCAATGGCCTCAATCCTCCCCGAGTGGAAGGTACACACGCGCTCTGGGTCATGGGTCTGCAGCGCAAAACAGAAGAGAAATTCTGCTGCGTTCTACACTTGTGCTCTCCAGTTTGGGTTTATGCTTCCTGGGAAATCATTTCATCATCCACGGAATTACAGGCTTTGCCATCCTTTCTTTACATTAGTTTGTATAGTATGTGTCTTTTATTTACCATAAAATTCTTGGATCATATTTTACTTTTCACATCAGAATTTTATTCCCTGCAAGGGATTGTTCCTACTTACTTTAATATGTTCCAGAGCAAAAGTTAAATGCCCCCTTTTTTACCTCTGTCATCTACTTCTCCACCAAAAACATCTCCAGCAGCAACACTAGTTACTAGTAGGATAAAACATGACAAGTGTGTTTCATCTTCTCCTTGTTTTTTTTCTAGTTCTTTCTGTCATTTAAAGATTACAGTAAGGATTGGTTCAAACACCTATCTATAGAGGATATATCAACACTCCTTGAACTCATTTCCTGCATCCATGTAACTTTCATTACTGGTTTATCAGAATCAAACTCCTTTAAAGTAACTTGAATTTGGCAGCTGAAATTTCAGGAATCAAAAATCAAATTCCTCTTTATCACCCTGCACAATCATTATAGTCAATTACATTTGAAAATTTTTATGAAATAAAATATCTGTTTCAATGCTAAAATTTTCTACTGTGTAACTTCATAAAACACAAATTTCATTGCAGGTGCAACCAGTACAGTTACAGAATGTAATAGGATATGGCTCCTATTGCAAATGAACTGAAGAAATCAGAAGAAAGAAAAAACAAAATTACCATATTTGAAAAAGTCAAATCCAGCTTCCATATTGCTCCACTTGTATCCTGAAGAAGAAAAAAAATTAATTGAGTATTTTCAGACTCAATTTGGAAATAAAACTGCACATGGTGACTTCTTAAAAACTCCTTAATAATTATCACTGTGAGACAGAAATGACTAAATGCAATGATGTTGGTCTTATGAATCCCATCCATCAATTCAGGGTATTAGAACTTGGACAATACCTTTTGTCATTCTCCTATCCTTATGCCAGTCTCACACATTACTGCACACTAAAAACACAGCACAGCATAACATAACATAATTCAGTTGGAAGGGACCTGCAAGGATCATCTTGTCCAACTGCCTGATCACTTCAGGCCTGACCAAAAGTTAATGCATATTATTTAGGGTCTCTATTAAATGCCTCTTAAACATTGACATGCTTGGAACTTAAACCACCTCTCTAGGAAGCCTGTTTCAGTGTTTGAAATAATAATAATTAATAATAATATCTATAGGTAGGTAGGTAGATAGATAGATAGATAAATAGATAGATAAGGTGATTTTCTATATATCCAGAGGAAGATTGAATTCTACCAAAAAGAAACACACTGGTTTGTAATGAACTCCTGCTGTTAATTACCATCACCTCCCTCATCTTGTGTCTCTCCACAGGGATGTATGTACCTGAGTGTGTCTTACCTGAGCATACCAAAAGGGTTGTCCATGGTCATGAATTTTTGTCATGAAATTCAGGCTGACATTCTTGCCAACCCAAAGTTCACTCATAGGCTCCACCTCCAGTAACCCTGTGTCATCCACAGGATCAGCAGTATCTATTATCTCGAAGTTCCACACCTTCATGGCATTAGAAGAATTTTTAAAAAAGGAAAAAAAAAAGCAGGTTTTTTTTAATAAGGCCAGGTTGTTTTCATACACAATAAATACAGAAATTCAGAATTTTAAGAAAGCAAAATCACTGCTTTGAATATAACCTAGAACAATGACAGGAGCTCCAATTCAGCCCTGGCACTAGCAGAGCTATATATGGCAGCTTCAGAACTATGTGGACCAAATGATATCTGTGGGCTCTCAGCATGGCTTGTACTGAGGCAGCACAAACTAATGGGAAGTCTAACCCTTCCATGTTCTGCTCTGTGGGATAAGGACAAGATATCAGTTAGCATGCTTATAATCAAGTGAATTTTCCTAAGGGGATAGCACCAACCTATAAAACACAGGAACAACAACAACAACAGTGTTTGAAACCCTCCACTGTCTATAGGTCAGTTTCCCATTGATTATCTGGATCATTTCACACATCAACAGAAGAAACATCATATCCTCCCTTAAAGAGCAGGGAAATAAGATTGCAAAATTCTTGATCATTGGCAATTGAGATTGGAAACTGGTGTTATCCATAAGGAAGACATCTTGACCTTAATTTATAAAATTATATGTTAACTTCGGGATGCTTTTTCTTTTAATTGTTCCCCTATTTCAGGATATGTATCTCTGAGATGCTAGTTAATTTCTGTGTCATTTTAACATTAATAATCAGAGCTTTTAAATACTCAGAAAATTAATTTCAAATATTCCTGTAATTTATTACTTATCTTTGAAATAACACCATGTGTTAATAGACCTGAAAATTATAAAGATGAACAAAAAATAAACATGAAAAAAATGTTAGAATCCAGTCAAGAACAAAGCTGTTAGAAAACCACTGAAGATTATTTTGATTTACTAAAGTAAAAGCTGATTTATTTATTACTATTAAACACGGAACACTGCATGCCATGCTATCCAATTCAAACACATACACTGTGGAGATGTGCTCTTATTTTCTTTGTCCTAAAAACTAATTTTCAGAAAGAAACTGCACTCCAAAATTTCCGCCAAAAACATGATAAAGGAAACACGTAACTTTTACCTGCTGACCATACATTTGCATATCTAAAGGCAGAGCAAAAGAAAAACTCACCCGAATGACACCATCTTTTCCAACAGAGTAAAGATCTCCTTCATCAAGAACTAACTGGGTGATAGGGCCCTCATGACAGGGCTTGTGTCCAACTTGACATAGCTCTACTTTAATGAGGCCACCTTCCCAAAGCAGAAAATTGCCCCACTCAGTTCCTGAGACAACCTTCAATGCAAATGAAGATAAGTATATAAGTACCTGCATGCGATCGTGCAGAAATACAGGCAAGAACCCAGTTAACATTTGTGCCTTCCTTCCATGAAGGCATTAAATCAATAGCAAAGTACAGACATTTGCAAGAGAAGATGTAAAGGGTGAGGAGGCTCAACTTTCTAGCAATGTGACATAATTTGCATGCACCAGAATGGTTAAAGATTAGGACCAACAGTCTCTTTGTATTTCTGTACACTGATGTTTTCACTACCCCATTAGAAGACACTCAGCTCCGAGCCAACAGAGATCTTTTCTCTGTGAACTACAACACTAACTGTATTTTCCAATTACTACAAAGCAGGCCAGGTTTTGGGCAAATTGATGGCAATATTCTCTTCTCAGAACAGTGCATCAAAACATTTTGAAGCAAATAGTAACTCTCCAACTTACAAAGCAGACTTTATATCAAAGCCTAAAGGGGCACATAATATTTTTTCTTTTTTTTTTCTCACTTTTTCTTACTTACCTTCCCATCAGGCAGCTCCACAAAACCTACAATGTCGGACACAGCTGTTTTTCCAAACCTGCCTAAAGCTCCTTGTAACTTGAGACCAGTTAATGTGAGAGCCATCTTCCAGAACCTGAGTATAGAAAAAATATCCCTATCTGATACAAGGTTTCTTAAGCACTCTTCAGTCCCTCTCAGACATTGTAATACCCTTACTAGGCATGCCTCCGAGGTAAGGGCTGCTCATTTAAGACTCTTTGTCACAGGAGAACCTGGGATTTTTTTCTTTTGAAAATGAGATAAAGCTTTATAACTACACAAACATTTCCCTATGCTACTCCTATGAAAAAGCTAGGAAAAGGATTTGGAATAGGCAGAATGAAGATTAAACTACTATTTAAAATTAAGAAGTGTAAAATCCACAGCTACATCTTTCCAGCTACAAACCCATACACATAGTTAGGGATACCTATTTTATTCTTGCTGTCTCCAGTGTATGATGCTCAGATTTTTAAATCCAGGGGACTGAGGTCTTCACTGAATGTCATTCAAGTCCTCTTGCAGAATTGAACTGTACTATAAAATCTCACTGAGCCAAAGGTTTTATCCTAAATATTAATAGCTATTTCTATTTGATCATTAGTACAACATAACTTGAAATTGCTGCATTGCATAAAAATTAACATCTACTACAATAAGGGAGGGTTCACTCTGTGTGCAGGAGACATTACATTTGAGAGAGCTGTTGGAAATTGTAATTTGAGTCAACATTTGGGTGAAAGGTCACATTTATCATGTCATAAAAGCTGTGACAGAGTTTATTTGTAATATTTTTAGCTCAAAAGAAAGCTTATAAGAGAATTTGTTTTTTCAGATTTCTGTAAATAATGCATTCTACACCACATTTTTTCTGTGTCTAAATAAGTCATTCGCTATTTCAGACCTACTTTGCAACCAAACTATAAAGCAAATCTCAGATTTTGATCTGATTCCCCCATTAAAATTCAAAGAAACTTTTGATGCATTATAATTTTAAAGGTATCATTTTTATTTCGATAGAATCCCAGTCATATCTTAAGTCTCTGTTGTGTTAACATTTGAGTACTGGATAAACCCAGAACACAAAATGGAAGTTTAAAGTTGTTGGGTGTTTGGTCCTTTTTTACAAAAGGACCCATGAGCTTAGCTGGGAAGGGAGTATATGGAAGTGTATCTTTTGTAGGCTTTTGGTGGGATTAGAGGGTTCCTGATCCATGACTTGGCAACCATCTCTAATAGCTGTCCAAAGAGCAGATGAGCTCAAGAAATCAAAGGTAGAAAGCCCAGAAGGCACACAAGGCATATATCCTATGTTACCAGCTAGAGGACATGTATATATAAGTATTTTTCATTACTTCTTCCCAGTGCTTATTGAAATTACAAGAATGGAGCCAGTGGTACTGGCATTTAATATCAAGCATCATCCTTTTTGGACAGCAAAGGTGTTGAAAGATTTGTTTGACTGGCTGAAGGACCTGAAATTCCTCCTTTTTGTAATTGTAACAGCCAACTAAAATAGCATTCCTCATTAGTACATTTGCTAATGATACACTCTATTTAGTCATCTCCTATGTATTATGAGTGCAGAGCTGTTATGTATTAATCCTCATCAGTAAACCTACCTGATGTGTCCTGAGCCACCTGTAGTTAGATGCTCTTCATTCTCAGCAGAAAACATGACCTTGTAAACATCCTGTGCAAAAGCTTTTGACCTCAACAGAGTCTCTTCTTGTTTCCAGTCCCAGATAGTCAACATGTAGTCAGGGCTGCTCCCAACACTGGCCAGCAAAGTGCCAGCACGGTTGAAATCACCAAAAACATAGGCTGTCTCTGTTCCACCTGAAGAAATGTACAAGCTCCAATACACATGCACAGGAAAGACAGAAACAATACAAAAATCTACTCAGAAGGAGCTCAACTTCCACTGAACTTTTCTTTTTTCAATAGGTAATGGCTCTAGGTTGGCTATTGATCAAATAAAAGTTTCTTCCCATGCAATAATGAAAAAACTTGAAACCAGTGTTTTCTATTTTTGCTGTGAAAGAACAAAAGATTCTATTTCCTTCTAAACTAAAAATGATTCACTACTCCATCTGCTGGGATCTTTAAACACTAGTCCATCTGTATAAAATGAAAATAAAACTTTTTACACTACCTTTCAGTATTCTGTAGGGCCTCACTGAAGGATATGTGTAGATGACAATGTTTGGCTTCCCTCCTTTTTCTCCTACTGCAAAGTACTCCTTACTAGGGTGTGCCTTGAAAAAGCAGAAGTCCTGTTGCATGCTGTAATGACACCTTTGTCTTTATCCTGCTAGTTTTTGAGTTATTGCATTCACTCACTCATTAGTCAAAACATACCGCCATAAATACTAGATTGCATTTTTCTGTGTGTTTATTCTGAACAACTGCCAACCTGTTGCTCAAGATCAGAATGAAGCTACTATGCACACAAAATGGTATATCACACATACACCGCAGAATCACGACAAATGGTGAAATAACCTGCTTTGTGATGCAACCTTTTACTATTCCTGCCTCACTCAACCCACTAGTTAATCTTTCCATAGCAGCATTTGTGTCAGCAGCTATCTACTTCAGCAGACAGCTGCAGAAAAGCCATCCTGAATGACAGTATTCTGAAGGTGTAAAAATGTACAATGATTCCCCAGAAAAGGCTGCTTATGATGAAGCAGGACAGTCTGAGGCTGGTAGTCTGAAAGCCTGTTTCACGTGCAATAAAACCAAGAGATGGCAGAGCTTTCACAGGGTAAGGTGCTTCAAATTCAGAGACAGCACTTCAGACTCCAAGCTCTTGATAAGTTTAATAGAGTGAAACCAGATACTTTTTCTCTCCATTTGTGTAGGAGCTTGATTTTCTAAATTTTAATTGCGAGTAAGACTCTACATTAATATCAGTTGTGATTAGGACAGATGAAGTGTTGAAAAAAAATAAAAGAGTTGCTGTGAGCCAGGAGATTTAAATAAGAATGTAATAGTGCTAAAAATTAATCCCAGCTGGACTTGTCATTCCTTTTAGGTACCTGAGCCTGGGACTGAGGTGTGCAACTACTTGTTCTCTGCCAATTGTATTGATGGGATGAGAAGCCCATGCTGCATGGTCCACACATTCCTTTAATCAATACCATACTTTCTTATGTATATGCATGTGCAGCTGTAGAAATCTCCCATATCTGGCAACCACAACCAAGCAAGCAGTTTTCTTCTTAGAAAGTGACTAAAGTTCTTAAACAAGAAACAAGAGCCATACTGTGATAAACCCAATTCCACCACCACCGCTGCTCCGGACATATCTCTGATGTTTAGTTCTCAGGTTCTGGAGCACCACCTGGTTGCCTGCTATATACACCACAGTATGGATATCCATTATCATCAGGTTTACAGGTCTGGTACAGTCATATCCAAAAGAATGTCTGGGAACAGTCCAATAAGGAAAAGATTAGACACTGGCTTTCTAGAAAGTTTACTAAGTGGATAGAAATGCTTAAACTGAAACTAGTGACTAAGCCTGAAGGCAGGAGATAGTTTTCTTCAGTATACAGTGAAAGTAAAATATATCATGAGTCTATATCTGAGAGGAAGGCACAAGTAAAGTTCATATTCCATCTTTTCATCTCCACTATGGGTACACCTCTTGCTTCTACTGGATCATTTGGAGCTGCAAGGAATTAGCATTTTATCTGTGTTCCCTTTTCAAACAAAATGTAAAAGATGTGTATCAGATTACCAGGAAGTGTTCTACAGACAAGAGATCAAACCAAGCAAGTTTTCAAGCTTACTTCTTAAATGTGTACAGGCAGATGTAGAAAAGGAAAAATACAGTCTTCAATAGCAACTGAACTGTGTCTGCAGAGAAAACCATCAGCATATATGAAAGTCACAATCATATCCTACCCTACTTTACCATACCTACTGAAGAGTTTATTGTAGCTCTTAACTGATGGGCATCACTTCCTTTATTCTACCAGTTTAGATCTTCTGAGCACCAAAATACAACCTGGTTCCTTTCCCATTTCTCCTTTATGAGGTACATAGCCCCCCAGCTGCCCTCCCCTCAGCTTCTTGGGGAACAACAGTGTGGCTACAGAGAAAGGGAGAGCTTTGCAGGGCATATCCTTATGCTAGTCTTCTGCCTGGTCACATTAGCTTCTCTATGATCTAGTTCTACAGGAGTACTTATAATAATAAGCATTACGCCCAGTAAGAAACATTTATGAGGTCAAGACAACATTTAAGATTAAATTCACCCAGAACCATAACTGGCCAGGATTTTTCCCTGTGTCTCAACCAAAGATATCCCACTAATGCCACATAGGCTACTCCAAATTTGACAAATACAATTTTAAGAACACATATTAAATATCATTAGCTTTGAATTTGCACAAGCTCAACAGAAAGGATACTTAAAGGTAAGAAGGTCAGTGGGTATCTCGGTGTCGTCAGTGGCATATGGGCCTGAATATACATCTTCATACGTATAGAAGAAGTTTTCCGGGATTTCCTTTTTTACCTCCTCAGGCCTTTTTTGTGATTCTGAGGATACTTGACTACTGCCTTGTTCTTCCAAATTGCCTTCTGCACCTCAGAAGTGGGAACATAACAGAAATTTATATTCACCATACATTTTGGGTTAGTTGCTGATATTTGCACCTAACCATAAAAGGGAAGGGGTCACAATTCTTTGCCTCCTTTGACAGAGCAATAAATACTTCATAGCTCAAAACAGGGGTCCCATGTCTTAATAACTACTTGTTCTGGGACAGTCTGTAACAAACACTCCCTCAGGCTTTTAAAAACTTTACTGTAAATATTCAAAACTGAAGAGTTTAAACAAGAAAAAAATTTGAGACCATTTGAAAAATAGTGATTTTAAAACTTAAAGACTTACCAAAGCAGTTCAGTTGAGGTTTGCTTGATGTTTAGGTCTCCACTTTAGAAACCAAACAAATTTTAAAGTGTCTCTTTTCAGTAGCTATTGAATGCACATTGTTACACAAAACAATTAGTAAAACCACATATAATGAACCACCAGAAGACACCATTGTCCTCAAGAAAGCAAACTGCTAATGTGTGGCCCAGAGTAGTTCTTCACTGGATTGCTATGCACAATTCTGTCAACTTGACTTCCAACTAGTCATAAGCACTTGTTAAAAGTAGTTTCCAGTTGGATACATCAGGTTAAATCTATTTTGTAAGCATTTCATGCTGTCCTGGCTGTTTTCTCTCCTAGGTGTGCCATAAAAAACAAGCAAAGGGGTTAGAGACCAGCCAGGCAAAGAGCAAAGTTAAGGCAATTGAAAAGGAGCATAAATACTCAATCACTGTAAGTGATTACAGTCTGAGGCGCTGTTCCTAATAATAACAGTGAAAAACAATGAAAACTAGAAAGTACTGGGGGTTTTAAGTTTTTGCCAACATGTCCTCAATAATACTCTCAGTGTCTGATTCCACTTGGTCCCCTTCTTCCTCCTGTTCCTCTGCACTGGTGATTCCTTTGAAACACTAGTTTTGTTTTCTTTTGCAAAGTATAATTGGGATCACCCTCTTAGGTATGAATTCCTTTGACTAATTTGCTCATACATGCCATATTAAAAAAATATAGAGTTCTGTAGTAGTAAAAGACTCTCCTCTGTCCAACAACAGACTTCCTGCTGTTTAGCATTAAGTGTAAGGAGAAGTTTGCTTCCAAAAAACAGTAATTTAAAACTCAGGGGAAGGAAAGAAACACATCCTATAACAGGAAAAAGGTGGAATAGGAAGATCAGACAAATGCCAAAGGTAATGCAGCAATGCATCAAAAATCCTTCAAAGTGGATTTGTTATTCATGCTACCTGGATCTAGTGTGTTAGATGATATGCAGGACACTTGAAATAGACACTGGACAGGCATTTCAAGAAGAAAAATATGTTAAAAAGAAAAACACAAAGACTGAAAGAGTCTGGTGGAGTTTAAAACCTGATTTCAGTATTAGCTACAGAGAGAGGTCTAAGCTGCAAAAATTTTCAGGGGAGAGACTTTGTGAGCTGAGGCACAGAAGGAACAGCAGGCACAGTGCTTACTCCAGAACTTCACTATGAACAGTGTAAAAATAAAATTTGGCAACACCAAGAGCAAGAACTTACTAGTTCTTGTAAGTTCTTACTTCTTCCTTTCTCACTAGTAAGATGAACACTTACCAGTGAGAAAGGGGTGAATGGTGGAAGAAGCCAGAAGTTACTGCAGGTTCAGTATTGAAATCATGATATAATGGGGAAATACTCACCACTGGGATCTGCCTGTGCATCTTCTCCTGGTTCCTCATTGTCTCCCTCCTGTTCCATCGGAAAAGATGGATGTCCTCTCTCCCTGGCGGGGGTAAGGAGGAACGTTTAGTATTGTTGCCTTTATTTGCCATTTAGACCATTTTCATTTCCTCTCAAATGCCTTTAGATTCCCAAAGATGGTATTTGTCTTCTGCCTGTACACAAATATGGATTACCCAAAGATATGTGCTACTTTGTAGAGTGAATTAATTGGCCCAGGTTTTAGGACTCCAGGCTCTGAATAAATTGCTACAGCAAGACTTTCATCTAAATACTGTGTAACAGGAGGAAACTGACAACTGATTTAAATGGTTTGAGCTTCTCTTTAATATACTGGGAGGACATGTGCTTTTGAGACAACAAGGCTATTCCTCCACCCTTCTGGTGGACTTCACAAAAATATCAGGACATAGACATTCTGAGATCATCTAATATCTTGAATGGAAAAGCAAGAGAGATGAATCTTTAAGAAAAAAGGACTTTATCCAAAACATTTTATAATAATGGAAAACAAATTTTAAAAGTTAACACAATTTAAAAAAAATAAAATAGCTTAATAACACTCCTCCCTCACGTGATTGTCATCTTTCAGACTATCTTTTTCAGAGTGCTACAATTTTCACTAGTTACTATTGTCCTCTGGAGTGGAACAGGTCCAAATTTGTAATACAAAAACCAAACACATTGACCATTTTTACAAAAGTCTCAAAAAGAAGCAAAAAAGCATAAGCATTGCTCTTACGTTAAATTTTTTCTGCCTTTTGATTTCAAATGTGTTCTCCATTTCCCAATGAAACACCTTAAAATGCACATTGGAGCAACTTTGTATCAATATTACAGCATAAAAAAACTATCAGAAAACAGAAAATTCAGAAGTTGAATGTAAAGAAACATGAATACTCAGAATAAGAAATATGGGCAGGATGCAAGCAAATCTCTCTTCATTTGTAATCATGACTTTGATACCACAAAAAAATCCCTAAAAATGCACTTCCTGCTTCCAGCTTTGGGTCAGAATCCATTTGGAAAAAAAATTTTGAGGAATTTCAGGCTTTTCCAATATTTCAGGAAAGGCAAAGTGTCCTAACATAAAGGCACCCACAAGAAGGACAAGGAGGACAAAGAAATATTTTAGACATGTCATTCTTGTTGTTATATAGCCAATCTTCATCCAAAGGTTCTGAGTATCTGCCACAATCTGACTTTCCTGCATAATTTCACATAAGAATTACAAATGAGCTTTTATCCCTTAGGAGCACTGAGGAAAACTTGAAAATAGACAAGCAGAAAGTTTTACATTTAGAAAACAAATGAAAAGAAAACAATTGCAATATATCTCAATATATTTAAATGAAATTCATGAGTTTTTAATGGTGTAACACCACCAATATCACTGAAGTTGAAGAAATAGTTATAGACTATTTGCATAAATAGATAGTGGAGTGTTCAGAGACCTGAATTCTAATTCCAAACCCAGTAATGACGTGTACAATTTGTATCAGCCATTTCACCTCTGGCTGTCTCAGTTATCTCCTATGAAAAATTAGATAATAATACTTACCCATCTGAGCAAAGTGTTTTGATATCCATAGAGAAAAGAGCTATAAAATTTCAAATTATTGTAACTAATTAGCAATCATTTATCTTCTAAAAATTAAGACTATCATAGTTTTCATTATAAATTAATTCCTATCTGGAAAATGCTTTAGGCTGAAATAGGATATGAACATTTCCGCTTGCGTTGATATCTGGGTTCTAGTTAAAGAAAGATACTGAAGTGTCCACTGTGCACATTTTTGTGATGGCACTCAAGCACTGTGCCAAAGAAAATTTTGAATTTAAGGACTCAGAAGATGCTCAGGGGTGTAACGTGTGCACTTTGGCTGCAGACTCGGGGATTCATGAATTGGCTGATCCAAAAAACTCTTGTGCAGGCTCACCATGACAAAGGCATGCATCTCTCTGAATGTTGGTTTTATTTTCCTGAGGGGTTTTGGCAGGTTTTTTTTGAGACAGATTTCCTAAATCAGAAATATTTAAGCCTTTTGATACTGAAAACTGAGATGGTGACAAGTAGAATGGGTGTGACAAGTCTAGCAGGAAAAAAACAAGTTAGCAATCATAATTTTTCTGCCAATGCCTGACCAGGGCAGTCTATTTTCTCCCTAGTCCTAGTAAATCAAGACACTGACTTGAAATAACTGTACCACATCCACATCAGTGTCATCATTTCCAAGAACTCAGTCAGGACTGAATTCAGGTTATCCTTGTTTCAGTGGGCAGTGCTACAAGCTGTGAATTTCAGCAAAGTTCCATTTTCTTTCAAATTGTGTTCATTCAGGTAGATGCCTTCAGTTATTTCAAAACTTAAATGTTTTTTATCAATTTTGCTGCCATACAGAATCTTTACATATGAGAGCCTCTCAAAAATTCTCAGTAAATTTGGACATTACGTGATTTCTCATCTCCGACAACTGTTTCATTTATTCAAAATACAGCATAATTAAATGAAATGGGCATTTATTTGCTAACACGTAAACAAATTCAGTGAGAAGACACCACTTTCTTTCTATTTTGTCATCCTACACTTTTCTTCTTTTCAGAAAAAAAGATGTTTAAATGTGTCAGCCTCATAAATGCAGTTCTTGACTTCATAAACCCTATGACTGACACTTCAACTGCATAAAATACATTAAATTAAATAATGATCAAAATGCAGCCTGCAGTTTTACTTTAGAAAACAGAACATATCTAACAGTTATTTCAAGCTGTCTCTGCCCCACCATTAACTGTTTAGGTGTGCTTAAATGACATCACCTATCAGCTTTTACATCCACAGAACAGTGATAATCAGTTCTGTCCACTAATTCAGTTTATGTAGAAATAGGGAATAATTACTGCAGAATAAAACTGCAGTGCTATTAGTACCAGCAATAGGCAAGAGATTAAAAAAATATCTCTACATTGTGCTGCTTCTGCAGGATTTTATTTTTTGGTTCATTCCAAAATGTGTTAATTTTTTTGTAGAAGAGCATTACCCACTGGTGGGCTCTGGAGAAAACAAAAAAAAGGACACTTGGTCCTTCCTTCAGGAGAGATTGTATGTTATTCCTTTAGTTGTTTTCATTCCACATGAAGGAACTCAAGTTTGTCCCAAGACTTCCAATCCTGACTTCTCCTAGCACTGCACTGTGAGCCTTCCAGGCTACACTCTCTGCTCTTTCTGACCTGGGGGTAGCACTGGTCTAAAACACAGCTGCAGCATTTGGGTATTGTGAGGGGTGTCTGCCACGAGGAACTCCACACTGATCATCTCTTCCAGGGTGAGGCACCTTCTTCAAGTCTAGCTCTGCTCTGGATGTGTCAGGTTTCTTCCCATCTGCCAAGTCCTGTTTCTTTAACTCCTCAGCACTTCTTTCTGAATCTTTCATTTCTTTTTGAATAGCAGCAGACCATCGACCAACTCTCTCAGCACTCCTTTTACTTTTCAGACCACATCAGAGTACATCAGCAATTTACGGGGCTGCTGCTGAGTGCGAAATGTACAAACAGGAAAGTCTTTCAAAACTTACTTTCATTCCAAAAAAAAAAAATTAAAGTCTTTTAGTTCTTACATACAGAAAAAAAATTCTCCAAGTGTAAATCAGGCATAGAAACCAGCATTATCTGTATACCATTATCCATCAGCATTACTAGAAAATTAGTAATAAAAGTCAGTTTAGGCAATCAACCCAAGACCCTAAGGAAAAAAAAATGCACTAGAGAATATGGCTGCTCTTACAACAGCTAGAAGACTTGAGAGCAAGGAGAATAACAAAGGATATAAATTTTCACAGCAGTTAAGTATATAAATTATTTACTAGTCAGAGACGGAGACAGCAAGGATAAAGCTACAAAGCAGGATCTAGACACATCATCTTTATCACAGCCCCATTGTCTCTCTTCTCCCTCATCAGAGAGAGAAAAGACATAGACCGGAGCCCTGCTATTGTTCTCCTCACTATTACTATGTCGCACGCATGCGGAGTATTTTCCTATTTAATTAGGAGAAATAAATCTAATTTATTTCCAATCTAATTTCCAATCTTATACCTAAATTAGCCCTCTGTACGATCCACATATCCTAGCTCTGCCACATGCAAGCAGAAGTTTCTTAAAGCCTGCCCTGCAAATAAAGGTTACCGGGTTTTTACTAAGCAGAAACAAGAGCAGGTGACATCACCAGTTACTTATTAACTTAGAGCGTAAAGAAAAATCACATAAATGAGTACGAGAACAGTGCCACAAATGCAACAGGCAATGAAATCAACTGCCTCACACATGGTGAAGAAACCCCAACAAGTCCCACATTTCAGATGAAGCACGGGATGGTCTATCCCTGCTGAAGGACACTCATCCCTGTTAAGCGGGGATAGCAGAGGGCAGGCAGGGGACACCTGGCGCTCCGCAGGGCGGGCAGCGGAGGGAGCCTCAGCGGGGCCTTGGGGAGGCTGCGGGCGCAGAGGGGCCCCGGGGTCGCAGCAGTTGCGGGGGCGTGAGGAGCGGGGCTACCGGGGACAGCCCACAGCACTCGCGGGCCGGCCGGGGGTGGCTGTGCCGGGAGCGGCCGCGGCCTCCCCACAGCCCCGCGTACCTGGGCCCGGACCGGCCGCGGCCTCCCCACAGCCCCGGGTACCTGTGCACGGAGCGGCCGCGGCCTACCCACAGCCCCGGGTACCTGGGCCCGCTCCGCCGCCGCGGTCCCGTCTCCAGGCAACCGCAGCGGCGGCGCAGCGCCCCGGGAGCGGGGCCAGCGGGCGGGTCCGCGGCGCTACCGGGACAATTACACGGGCTGGTGGGTGTTTTACTTTGGGTTGTTGGTTTTTTTTTCTTTAAAGTAACCTCTGCTTTGGCCACGGTTGCGGGCCTTTCAGAACTCAGCGGGAAAATTAAATTAGCAACAGGACGAGAGGACATAGTGTTGAGCTGCGCCAGGGAAGGTTTAGGTTGGACTTTAGGAAGAATTTCTTCACAGAAGGGATGATTAGATATTGGAATGGGCTACCAGGGAGGTAGTGGGGTCACCGTCCCCCGTGGTGTTTAAGAAAAAAACTGGACGTGGCACTCAGTGCCCTGGTCAGGTTGACATGGTGATGTTCGGTCACAGGCTGGACTGGATGATCTCGGAGGTCTTTTCCAACCGAACCGATTCTGTGGTTCTGCGAATTCCCCGGACGTTCTTCCCACCCGCAGTTCGAAGCGTGCGCTCCCGTGCGCCCCTCGCTTGGGGCGCGCTGCCCCGAGCGCCGCAGCTGGGGCGAAACCTCGTGTCTGTGCCCGTAACTTCCCATACACCTGTGTCCTCAGGACATATAGATATATATATATTTTTATATTGATACAATAAATATATGTTGTGGAATATGTATTTCTCATTTTCCATACATATATTTAAAGCAGTTTCTGGAGCTGGCAGCGGGTATTTTGTCTGGCGTTCCAGCGGAGGGTGCAGGTACAGAGGGAGGGGACTGCAGCCGGCGGCAGCGCCCGGCCCAGGGACAGGTGCCACGGAAGGGGAGGGACAGTGGGCGCGACGTCCCCGGGCGGAGGAGGAGGAGGAGGAGAGCGCGCCATGGCCCCGCGCGGGCGCTGCCGGTGGGCGCTGCTGCTGGCCTGGCTGCCGGCCGGTGAGTGTGGCCCGGGGCTCGCTGCCCCCTCCGGGCCCCCGGCCCGCCCTGCCCCGGGACACCCCCGCGGCGCTGGGGCCGGGACTGGGGAGGCGCCCTCGGGTTAAGGTGGTGCGGGGTCGGGGGAGCGGCGGCGGCCCCGCGGGGAGGGGAAGGGGCGGCCCGGTCCGGGCGGGCGCTGTTCCCCCCCGCGATGCCCTTCCCCGCCCGCGGGGCTCTCCAGAGCTCGGTACAAAGCCGTGCGGAGACGAGTTTCACTCCCCAAAAGTGCGGCTGACCTTTCTCCTAGGAGGAAGTGGCCTCCTGCTTCCTGGCAGCCTCCAGTATCGGTCGCGTGCGGCCAGCTCGGCTGGGACCTGGGCGCTGGGCACGGACACGGGGCCGATCCCCTTTGGCCTCTCGCAAGCGCCCACCCGAGCTTTTGCTGCCGGCTCAGCAGCCCCAGCCTCCTGGGGATCTGGGGTAGCTGCAGTGCTGCTGCACCTGCTGGGCACCTGCTCGTGTGGGGAGCAGGAGCTCATCTTCGTGCCCACGGGCGGCCTTCAGCCAGCTGAGTTCTCTCTGCCAAGCTTTGCGGGTTACCTGACAGCTTCTAACCTCCTCTTGGAAATAAAGTGATCATTTTGCTTCTTGGATGCCTGGGTCTTGGCTGATGATCTGGCTTTAATTAGTGAAGTTTGGTTTTTCACAGAGAACCAGTGAAGGAAGCAAAAAAGTATGGAGGGCATGCTTGTTTATTGTCTTTCTTGAAGCCGTGTTCCTGGGAGATGCTCTAGCCAAAACTTGGCTACACTGGCTCCAGAGGTTGGTGTCTTTACTGCAAAGCCACAGTAACCAAGTTTTTGTAGCCAAAACTTTCTAGATTGGTAGTGTCCATATTTGTTCTTTCTAATCAGGATAAGAAAGATAGCGTCCTGCAGTGGAGTAATGCAGTCTAAGTTTAGGAACCAGCCTGAATTTCACAACTTTTCCATTTACTTGGAGGAGATTAATAAGAAACATTGGACATGCAGCAACATCTGACTGTTCTCTGGGGGGAACAGTAGGTTTTCAACCTCTCTAGAAAATAAGGAACTTACCTTTCAACACTGGCTGTTTTGCAGAACAGAGGTAATGAGAAAGCATCCCTTCCATAAAGAGATGTGTGTTTTGTTAGTAAAAAGCACATCATGGTTTTGGGTGTTTTAGTCTTGCCTAAACAGAGAGATGCTGTTGTAGGAAATCCATGGAAAATGTTCTGTTCCCATGAGCCTTGACAAGTCAGAATTCATATGGGGTTTCATTTAATTGAAACTGAGACCAAGGTTTTGCCAATCTTGAGAGTTTGAATTGGTTTCTTGTGATTTTCTGCACTAAGATCGCAGAGTCAGCTATTTCACAATGAAAGCTGAAACAAGATGTGTTGAACTACAGTGCTTTTAAATAAGAACAACTGTAACTACCTGTCAGCAGTCTGGAGCTTGCTGTGCTACAGCATTGTAAAAACTTGTTTTATCTAGAGGTTTGCACAGCTGCTGGTGTTTCTGTGTTTAAGTGCATGTGTGTATATCTTCTTTTTGAGAAAAGCCTTGGTATTCAGGGTTTGCCCTGGCCCTCTCTATGTTTGTGTGGTATTCTTAAGTCAAATGAGTCTGCTCTGCCTGTGCTTTCAGTTGGCTGACAAGGTGTCCCATTTCAAACCAGAAACTGAGCAAGTACTGCATTGACAATACCCTACTGCAGAATGACTTGTTGAGGCAGCGTTGCACCTCTGCAGCATCTTTTCCACAGTGTGGAAACTGTGTGAGCTCGTATTTGCCTGGAATGTAGTGTGGAGGTGCAGCCTAAGAGGACATTGAATGATGCTTGACAAAGAATGATGTTTGCAGTTGTGGTCCAGATGTTACTACACAGTAGTAGCAACTTGTTCTCTTGCTCTCATCCTGAAAACATGGAGTAGAGGGAAAGTCTTTGAATATATGATAAAAACCAAGTGTTGGTTCATGGAGACCTGTTCAGTTGGTACCTTCAAGCCTCCCACTTCCCTTCCTGCCTTTCCTGCTGTCATGCTCCCCAGTTAAGAAGCAACCAGCACAGCGCTGCAATCCCTGCCTGGTTCTCTGGCATGTACTCCAAACAGGGCATCCCACACTTGCCCTGCGCTGTTTGTATTCCCTTATCAAAGGCAACTGGTGATAACTTTGCTATTGTTAATGAGCAGCACAACTTACTGTACTATCAAAGTTTAAATAAGATAGAGATGTTTCTGGAGTATAGCTGAACTACAGCTTATGAGAAACTTTGTAAAAACTCCGTGAGTGCGTGCAGCTGCTTGGATAGAAGGTGCTGTAGAGGTTAGGATGAGTACCTAATAAATACATAATGATAGCTTAATTAAAAAGGAAAAAAGGGGGTAATTGATGTGTGCTGTTCTGAAGTGGTGATAAACAATTAACTACAATGCTACAGCCTGGAAGTTTTGTTGTCTTAATCCTGGTCACCACCAGGTAACATTCTGATGAGTGTCTTAGCAAGACCTTGATTAAATTGATTTGGTGTTTATACAAACGTATGGCACTGCAGAACTTTTCTGGTTAGTATTAAAAGCCAAGGGAGTCCCATCCCATGTGCTTCTGGGACAGTTTTCTCTCCATGTAGAAGGACTACACAGACTGCTATGCTGCACGATGGCTATTCATGCTTTGGAGAAAATAATTCAGTCCATAAGGTGGGCCAACAAAGCTTTCTTCTGTCAGGAAAAGATGTGACTCATGTTCTATCCAGGATTTGTAACCCTAAATGACTTCATTGGAGGGCCTGGGAGGTGTATAGGTGCAGGTCCTGAATGGGGCCAAAGGAGATGTACTTGGATCGTTGGTCTGGTGCAGATGGTGTGATGGGAGGCCTGAGGAGTCTGTGGGCTGACGGCCTCCTGTGTTCTTGTTTGCAGGGTGCCTCTCCCTCCTGGTGACAGTGCAGGATGTTGAGCGCTACACCACCTTATTTGCCACTGTCGTCCTCAAGTGTGACTACAGCACCTCAGCGCAGCTGCAGGACGTGGTGGTGACCTGGCGCTTCAAATCCTTCTGCAAGGACCCCATCTTTGACTACTACTCAGCCTGTAAGTGTCAGGCTCATCTTCCAAGGAGCCCCGCTTCAAATGGGAAGAAAGGGGAAGGTAGACTCACTGGGGTAGTAAAGGCTTTTGACCACTTCCTATGCAAAAAGCGGGTGGTGGCATTTCCCTGCACTCCAAAGAAATATAGGTCATGTCTGTGATTTCCTCTGAAATGTCAAGACCTTATGAGATTGTAGAAATCCCATCCAAAGCAGCTCTTTCATCCTCCTTGTCGTTGACTCAGAATGCAGGGCAGTTCAGCCATGATTGACACAAAGTCAATCTTGACAGCCCCATCTTATGCTTCAGCATTTTTGAAAGCAAGGGCCCTGCAACAAGTGGGCTTTAGGATTCCATGGGGGATCTGTGGTTGGAGCTGGATACCTGTGACCAAATGTTACTGATTCTAGGAAGCAGAAGAAACACATGCATTTTGGAGGGCATGAAGACGTCTAAGTAATAAAATTCAGTAGTGGTGGGAGCACTTCATGTGCAGACATTCTGGTGTGGGCAGCCTTCATTCAAGGGTGTTTAATATGGTACACAAACTGCATCCCAGGATAGCCACTTGGTCAAAAAAGGTGATGATCCCACTGTGTTTAGTGTTGGTGTGGGCTCACCTGGAGTATTGTGTGTGGTTCTGGGTCCCAGGATTTAAGGATGTTAAGGTACTTGAATGCATCCAGAGGAGGGCAACAAAGCTGATAAAAGGCCTGGAAGACACATCCTGTGAGGAGCAGCTGAGAACTTTGGGCTTGTCTAGTTCAGGAAAAAGGAGACTGAGGGGTGACCTCATTGCTCTCTACAGCTTCTTGAGAAGGGAAGTAAAGAGGGAGATGCTGATCTTTTCTCCCTGGTATCCAGTGATAGGATGTGTGGGAATGGCTCAAAACTACATCAGAGGAAGTTCAGACTGGACGCTAGTGAGCATTTCTTTGAGNCCACTGTGTTTAGTGTTGGTGTGGGCTCACCTGGAGTATTGTGTGTGGTTCTGGGTCCCAGGATTTAAGGATGTTAAGGTACTTGAATGCATCCAGAGGAGGGCAACAAAGCTGATAAAAGGCCTGGAAGACACATCCTGTGAGGAGCAGCTGAGAACTTTGGGCTTGTCTAGTTCAGGAAAAAGGAGACTGAGGGGTGACCTCATTGCTCTCTACAGCTTCTTGAGAAGGGAAGTAAAGAGGGAGATGCTGATCTTTTCTCCCTGGTATCCAGTGATAGGATGTGTGGGAATGGCTCAAAACTACATCAGAGGAAGTTCAGACTGGACGCTAGTGAGCATTTCTTTGAGAGAGTGGTCAAGCACTGGAACAGGCTTCTTAGGCTGGTGGTCAATGCCCGAAGCCTGTTGGTGTTTAAGAGGCATTTGGACGCTGCCCTTAATAAGATACTTTATATTTTAGTCAGTTCTGAAGTGATCAGACAGTTGGACTAGATAAGCTTTGTAGGTCCCTGCCAACTGAACTATTCTGTTCTGTTCTATTCTTTGTAAACCCTGCAGAATGTTTAAGTGGCCATAGCATAACTGTACACTTAGAACTGAGCTCACAGTGGGTGCTTGTTGCCCAAACTCTCCTTTATGCAATCTGGATGGGTCGGGTAGGCGTGTTGCCAAGTGCTCTACAGCCTAGTTCCCAAGCAGGTGGGTCCCTGGCTCAGCTGATCCCAGCATAATGAGAGTGCTTTTAGCCCAGGCTCAAGCTAAGACTCCCCAAAAGGGGCTTTGGGCTCTGTCTGAGGTACAGCAGTGGAAGAGCCTTTGACAAGCTTTGTCCTCATCTCTCTTCACTGCAAGCCATTTACAGAAAATGCTGACTGAATCAGCCGTCTCCCCAAATCTCAGCTCCCAAATACTTGGAAATTCAGTGTTGGCTTATGATGTGACTGTACAGAAATTGCCTCTACTCCTCCATTAATTCTGTTGGGTGTCTTTACACTTAATCCTTAGCTGGAGTCAGATGATGGATTATTTTCTGTCTTTATGAGCTCCACAACATTTAATGGGATACAGGAGGGAAAGGTTGACAATCCTTAGAGCAGTTCATGTATGTCTGGGGATTTTGTTTGGTAGATAAACACCCTTTTGTTTTAGTTCTAGGACTCGGGTGTTTTATGACTTTTTTCCTTTCAGCTTCATACTGGCAACTGCCTTCCAGCCTACCACCACTAGCTTCTTTCTACTGTTGTTCTTTCAGCTGTGAGTACAGGAGAAATCTCCTCTGCAGCTCCTGCATTCTCAGAATCTCTGCCATTCCTGTGGCTCTACCTCTGTTTGTTTTTGAGTACTCCAAAGCAACTTACTGATTTGAAGCCATGGTTTGTATTGCTAATCCAAAGCAATTGCACACATGTACTCAAGAATTTCTCCACTGCTCACAAAAGGATAGAAATTGGTCTTTTGAAATAACTTTTGGCATCTCTTATGATGTGTGTTTGTAGCATACCAGACTGGTTTAGCCCTTGGCCAGGACCCCTCTGACGACTGCAATGACAGCCAGCGGAAGGTGCGCATTGTCATCCAGAAATTCGGGCAGAAGGACCCTGTGCTGGGCATCGACTACCAGCAGCGAAAGATCACCATTCAGAACCGTGAGTGACCTCCCAGGCAGGCAGTGAACTCAGGACCTATTCAATGTCTGGGTCTGCTAAGTGAAGAGAAGCATAAACATGGCTAATGTCATCTGTAGCTTACATAGTCCGTATGGGAATGGAATAAGAGCGGGGAAGGGCCCTGTCCCCAGCTGGCCTGAGGGTGTTGGAGGCACTACAACCTAAGGCTGAGCTGAGGATGCCAGAGCATTTTGCTGAAGAGCACAGAGGCTAGAAAACAGCTCATTCTTCCAAGTACTGCATAATTGTCCAGGTGTATTATATGCTCCCTGCTGTCCATGGAGCAATAGATATTGCTCCTGCCAGAAGAGCTATTGGGATTGCTGACCTAACAGGGACAGTGATCTGTGTTCCAAAACCAGTAGGGTTGGCTTCCAGCAAGACAGAAAACACGGACTGGCAGTGAATGCTGTTGATAAGAATTCTCAGTGGACTCAGGTGGGATTGTTTGAAGGTGATGGTTATGCTTGGGAAGAGGGGAGATGCAGTACTCTGTGTCACCTGCAGGCAGAAGGCTCTTTTCAGGTGGAGCCTGAAAGTAGTGTCTGTTAGTCACAAATAGCCCACTGACCTCTCAGTCCCTCTCCCACAGGAGCAGACCTTGTCATCAGTGAGGTCATGTGGTGGGACCATGGCATGTACTACTGCACTGTGGAAGCACCAGGAGACACCTCAGGGGATGCGGACAAAGAAGTTAAGCTGATTGTTCTCCGTAAGTGCCTGTGCTTTGTTGCCAAGATACCTCCTCCCCACTCTTCTTCTCTACCCCAAGACATCTCCAGCAGTGTCTGAGAGGTGCTCAGTAACTTCCCATAGCCAGATACATCAGGATCAATCCTTTTTCTCTCTCCTTTTTTTCCCACAGACTGGCTCACAGTACTCCTTATCATTCTCGGTGGCCTCCTCCTCCTTCTGCTGATTGGGATATGCTGGTGCCAGTGCTGCCCCCAGTATTGCTGCTGCCACATCCAGTGTGGCTGCTGTCCAACACGGTGCTGCTGTAATCAGAAAGGTGAGGTTCAAGCAAAAGTGCATCCATTTATGGCTTCTGTCAAAACAAAAGCTTGGCTGGGAGCTTGCTGAGCTCCCCTTTCTCCCTTCTGCTCAGCACCCATATAAACTGAGGCATTTCTTTGGCCAGTGTGACCTCCATGACCAGCTAATCTGTAATTAGAGGAGGGGATCTCAGATACATGGAATCTATCTTGCTCCTCTCTGTCCAACTTTGAGAGGTTTCTCCTCACTCACACCTTGTTACCAGCTTCTCACACCATCCAGGGCACAATCAGTTCTCTTGTCTGAGTGACTCAGGACTTTCCTGTCTTGTGGTTCATATGCCTGTGCATGTGAGAAACGCAAGCAGCTCTCCAAACTAGCCTTACCTTCAAGTATGTTGCTCTGAATTACATAAAAATTGGAAATCTTTTATCTGCATGTTTTCTTCAGAGCTGTTCCTTCTACAAAAAAAAGGTTTTGTTCAGTTTTCTTTAGGGAAGGAAGTGAGAAGAGAGTAGAGAAAGATGGTCTCTTGCTGGTCAGCCTTGCAAGTCCATTCTGAAGTTTTGAGGGTCAAAAGAAACTTTGTTGTGTTTGCTTTTAGCAGTATATAAAGTTTCTGCAGCCAGACCCCGTTCTTTTAATAAGGCTACTGTTTGGATTTTGGCTGTTAAGTTCATATAACCTCTGCATTCCTGTAACTGAAACTTGGTTAGCAACAAGTAGACTAGTCCCCCTGAAGCTTACACAGTCTGACAGTAACAAAATACAACAAATAAGTTTATTTATCATTGAAGTCACCAGATTCTTCCCCAGATGCTCCAAGGAAAGGATTTATGAACAAGGAGCTCTGTTTCAGGTTTACCTTTACTTTCAAAACAGCTATTTAGTATACCTTGGGTGTTAGCTGTGAGAATTTTAGACTTAAGCTTAATTTGTTTAGCTCTTGCAAAGAGTGAACAGAACATCCCTTATATTGCTAAAAACAAAGTAAAACATTGGAGGCTTTACAGGTTGTCATGTAAAATGTATAGTGTTGAGGAGGCTATGGAAATTTGTCAGAAAAATTAGTTTCTGTGAAAGGGGAGAGAGGTGATGGAGATGAAAGACTCACACCTCCAGAATTCTGAGTTCTCGCCAAAAAAGGGATTCAGAGTTTGTGTGAGCTCATTTCTGTTTTTCTGTGCTGCAGATTATAGCTCACTCCAGACTGCTGCTGTTATTTCCTGCCTCTTGCTAAAGAGGAGGGATTCTTGCAGGGTTCTCGAAACCTCTCCGTGTTCGTAAGAGAAGGTACAGACAAGTCCAGCCTCCCTGACTGGATGCTGGATTCTGTGCCTGTAATTTTCATCCAAGCTGCCTGCCCTCTTTATCCACCTTACAAGGGATCTGTGTGCCTGCTGCTCTCCCCTAATACACACCTTCACTTCATCCTGCCTTGACTTACTTTTTTTGCACTCCAAGAAATGAACTGGAGTTCATAAAAGACACAAGGAGATGGAGTCAGGGGACATGTTAAAAACAGTGCTGAGGAATAACATTTCACACAGCTGAAGAGAAGGCAGAAATCCTCACCTGCTGTATGAGCACAGTGTGAGTGTGGGTGCTTCCTTCCCCGTTGTTGGCCACTAGAGGACAGCGTGGATCTGCTGAACAGTCACAGGTGCCAGTGAAGCAGGATAATAATCCTGAGTGCTGTGAATCACGCCATTAACTAACATGGGTTTGAACCGAGCAATAAAAGAAGTGCATTGTTTGAGCAGTTCAGGATTGATGTGTAGAAATATTAGACATGCCCCAGGAGCAAGCCAATTACATTCCCCACGGAAAGCTCTGAGAAAAGCCCATCGGGGTAAATATACATATGACCTCCTTCTGGTCCTATTAGTTCCTTTTCTGCTGTGGGTTTCTGCCAATAATGAATCAGGGAAAAATAGGATATACTTGCACCTGGGTCTCACTAAGTTGGAAAATATTTTATTTTTATAATTGGCCCAGCAGCTGTTAAAGTCTGTCAAAGATTTTTCTTTGTAAAACACATCTTTCCAACAGAGAGTAAGTGGAGGGAACAACACAACATTCTGGCAAAACAGGTAGGAGTTTTGGAATTAGGGTGAATCTGACCTTCCTCAGATAAATATGTTCACTTTAAAAAGATCTGTAACTTCCATTTTGCAGATGGGGAATCAGACTATATAATGGATTCAAACTGGAAGGCAAAGTATCTGGGGAAGGCAGAAGGGCTGATGGTGGTGAAGGAAGACCAGGGCGAATTCTGTATTTGTTCAGCTGTAGGGAGAGATCAGAAGGTGACAGGGACAGGATTACTTTGGTCCTAGTGACAGCCTTCCTACCTTAAGAAGGAGAATACTAAGCAGGTATGCCCACAGATGCTCGACCTCTTACTCCTCATGCACTCAACAGGTTCTAGGACATTCTGAAGGTAATAACTGGAGGAATGGGAGAGGGAGAGATAAGGCCTTCCCCTTCTATGGATCCCTTTTCTATGTATTCTTTCTCTTATCCTCATTGAACATAAACTGGATGAAAATCACTTGGGACCAAAAAAAAAGAAGCAAGTTTGACATAAGGTTCTTGGAAGCTGCTACCTCCGACCACACAACTTTGAAGATACCAGATTATTAGGATTTAAACCCCTGAAATTTCCAGCTTTGTAGTTCCCTCTGGTTGAAGCCAGACTGGGGAGGGGGAGGGAGTTTGCAGTGGAGAATGAAGTGGAGCTGCATGAACTGTGGTGAAAAGGAAGGATGTGTGGAGAGGCATGGTCAGTCCCTCTTTGCTGCAAGTGGTGCTCTGGATAAATCCAGTGAAACAGCTGAAGGAGGACGTGTTTAATAACTGGAGTGCAACCTAAAGTGGAGAGCTCAGTCCCAAAGAGCGTGCAGTCTAAATGCTGCCTACTGCAGTGAACCCAGGGGACAGAATTAATTGGAGATTAGCTGTAGCCTGGTTTCTTAAAGAAGCAAATCTTATGCAGTCAACTTGTCTGTCTATCCTTTGTCTCTCTCCCTCCAATAGCTTTTAATTTCATCAGCCAACTTCAGCCAGATTTATCAAAGGGGTGAAAGTCTCAAAGGCAATTATGTTCCTATCTGTTTCTTGAACTGTAATGTTCTGTTCATGCCTGACCAGACAAGAAGCTGCAGTAAAAGTCTGTCACTTCTGAAACTCCAGGAAGGCCATAAAAGAGAAATTTTGCAAAGGCACTGTTGCTGAAAAGCTTCACCCAGGAATAATAGACAAACCAGGCTTTGTAAGGTCAGGGACTTGCAGAATTTACTTGCTTGTAAACTTAAGTTTTGGTTGTTTGTGGTAGAAGAAGTAAGTTTCTGTAAGATGTTTTTAGGTATTCCCCCCAAAAGAAGCAGCAATGAGCTATGGTTTTGAAGGCAAGTATAGTGAGCTTGTCTCTGCAGAGGAGGAGAGATAGAAATGCTGAAAAAAGGGAAGTGAAATTGGAGTCTGACCCCACAAAGAGCAGTCTGGAGTTAGCAGTAGTGGAAACCCTGTGAAAGAGAGAAATTTCCACTCTTTGCTCTTTTGGTGCACTGGCCATTGCTGTTGAGAATGGGAAATTTAGTTTGTTCACCAATTTGACCACACTGTCTTAGGGGATTTAATTTTAGCAGTCATTCTGAGGTAAATTATGGAGTGACAAGAAGAGTGGTCAAAAGACTAGAAAGGGAAAAGCTGGACAGTGCACCTCTGAGTGCCCTCTTTGTGAAACAGAGAGGAAATGATGGAGTACAGAGTGGAAAATATGATCTGGCCAGAACCCACATAATGGTGGCAAGGAAAGGTCTCATTTAGCTGGAAATCAAAGCCAAAAGGAGAAAGACCAATGATGAGCTGAAAGAATTTTGAGAGAGAGAAAACTTGCATGTCTTGCTGTGTGAAACATTATTTCCCACCTTTCTGCAACTATACTCATGACAGGGCAGGTAGAAGTCTTAACTTGGTTATGTGCTGCATACTTAATCATAGTGTTATTTGTTCCCAGTTGCTAGGACTGGAATCAGAATGTTAGGCAGTAAAGCTTTTCTTCTGTTTTAGGTACTTTTTTGAAGATGTACAACTTTGTATTGGAATTTCCTGTGCTCTGCTTTACCTTTGTCATAGGGTGGAGAGAGATTTTAATTTTGTGAACTTCCCATATCCAAAGGCTACAGCCTGTGAAGCAAAATGATACGTGATCTTCAAGCTGTGCCCTCTGGACAGGTGCTGCAAGCTTTCTTTTTCTTTTCCAGTACTGGAACGGCACCAGTTCATGAAGCGGGCTCAGGCACTTGCACCCTGGTTATCACCCAACATGTTCTACGGAGGTGCCGACAGGAACTCAAAACTTTCCTCTTACCAGCTGAACCCTCTACTGCAACAAGGTGAGACCATGGGCATCATTTCAGAGGGAAATCAGGATGAGAAACAGGTAGCTTCTTTGGGAAGTTCAGCATTGAGGCTTTAGCCTCTCTACCAGAAAAGAGGGAAAGATGTTCCTAGCATAACTGCATGTCCTAGAATGACAGCTCTGCCACATCTCCAGTGCACCATAGACTTGTCTGGGTGCATAAAAACAGCCTGTTATCTGAAGTGTCTTTCTGGGCTCAGTGTGGGTGAAGCAGTTTAACACTAACTAAGGTGTATCTGTGCTACACCCCAGTGACTGCAGGGTAAATATACCCAGCTTATCTTGCTTTGTGTGGCAGAGGAGGGTACTGTCTCTTTGTTCTGCTGTGCTGGTCACGGTCAACTCCTTATAGCCAAAGCTGACATGACAAGTGAGGTGCAGTTTGTTTGAGTTCTTATCAAATGTCTAGTCTTCAAATGATTAAGGGCAAACTGCCTTCTGTGCAACAGATCTAGCCTGCATGCAGCAAAAAAATGAAGGACTCTTTAATGAACCAGGAAGAATTTTCTTCTCCATTTGCTACTTATATTTGTACATACATGTGTGCATATGTACACATACATATAAAATTTTTCTTTATTTTTTTTTTCTTTTGCAATATTTCCTCCAGTTCAATGAAATATAAAAGGAAACACTATGATCTTTCTCTGATTATTTGTAAACAAAATATGGTATCAGTGCTGTAAGGAAAAAATGTTCCTCTAAATACACAGACTATATTTCCAGGTGTGCTGGACTTCCTACCTCTGCACTGCCTAAACCATGTTAGATCCTGCTGCAGCTTATTAGTTACTACTCTTTGCACCATACCTCATTTGGTCTGGATGTGCTGGTTGTGGTGCCTAAGACTTGTGCAGTTCTTGCAGTGAGGTGGAGCAGGAGGAGAGAAGAAACTCAGCCAGGATCATGAGTGCAGAAGAGCCCTCTTTTCAGTGTTGTCTCTTGACTTGCTGCATTCTCCTGTGCTTTTATCCTTAGATGTATCTCTGCAGAACAGTCTTCCACTGGTGCAGCCACAAGCTCAGCTTTCCCATAACAACGGTGTTTTGGACTACTTGGAGTCTGAAATCCAAAACCTGAACATGTCCCAGCTGCGGCCACCCTCCCACCAGCGGCAGGCTGTGCAGCCCAGCTTGCTGTCCTCGCTGGGCTCCGACATCGTGCCACCCCCGCTCGCCGACCACGTCTCCTCCATCCACGGGAGCAGCAACTCCTCACGGCCACAAAGAGCTGCCCGCACCCCCAGGCCCTGGGACTCTGCAGCAGAGGACAGAAGGGAAAACCGGAGGTGGCCCTTGCCTTCCAGTGGGGATTCTCATTCCAGCTACAGTCAGGAGCCCTGGGACAGGCAGCGAGAGGATCATCCTCAGAGGCAGAGGACAGGTGGCTACAATGGCAGGCCCCAGCACTCCAGACGGGATGTGTCACCCCCGCGCCAGGCTGAGAGGGGCAGGAGCAGCAGCAGCAGTTTCTATCCAGAGGAGGCCAAGGAGCGCTCCAGCCACCATCGTGGCAGGCGGCAGGAGCCCGCGGGGAGGCGAGAATACGAGCACCATGCTGGGAGGAGCAATTACTCCGGCCAGCGGCGGCACAGCTACTCCCCCCCTTCTCGCAGGGGCTCATGGAGCTCCTCAGAAGAGCAAGTCCGTGTGCCGGTGTCAAACCGCAGGCGGAGGAACCGCGGGTCCCGGGAGTGGCCAGAAGATAAACCCCCCAGTTATCGCTCCTTAGAAATCATACCAGCCCAGGACAAGAAGCACAAAGGCAGCGCAGGGACCCGCTCGGTGAGTCAGCTGCCTTTGTGCTTTCCCATCTAAGGGAAAAGGGGGGGTTTAGGGAGTGAGAGGGAATGTTGGCTGCTTTCTGTAGTCTGTTGTCTTCTAAACAGAGGCCAAGGAGCAAGGGGTGCTCTGCACAGCTGGTTATGAAGAGGCTGCTGAGTACCCTCCTTTTGACATTCATTGCCTGGATGCAGTGTGTTCAGGGGCAAAGTAAAAAGTCAAATCCCTGGAAGTGTTCAATGCCAGATTGGATGGGGCACTGAGCAACCTGGTATAGTGGAAGGTGTCCCTGCCCAAGGTAGGGGTGTTGGAACCAGGTGATCCTTAAGGTCCCTTCCAACCCAAACTACACTATGATTCTGTGATTCTGAAATAAAGTAAGTCCCCTACAGGGTGACATGTTATATTCGTGTCCCCATCCAGAGGCTTTTGGGGTTCTGTGTATATATTGGTGTTAAAATAACTGTTCTGGCACTGACTGGGGAGAAAGCACTTCAGACTAGGCAGCAGCATCCATCCCTCTGTAACCCTCTCTGGTATTGGTGTACTTCTGATTTCTTTTAAAATGTGCATGATATTTTTAAGATGGCTCATATGGGAAAACATCCAGGTAAGATGGCTAATGCTACATGAAATAGGCTTTAAGATAATGGGTGGCATGGATGAAAAACGTGTTGTGCTCCAGGCCTGGTGGAAGAGGATGACTCGCTTGTTGGGGACTCCTGAGAACTGAACATACATTATATGGACAGTGAACAGCTACTGTTCACAGCTCTTGTCAGTTTGCACTGGGATTAGACTTCAGGTAGCAACCTATGTGTGAAAAGCTTCATATCCAACTGCTAATCTCCAAATTAGACAGTGTATTCCCGCTGAAAAAATGAAGATTCTTTTAAATCAAAAAGTGTTAAGTGTCCCTTATCACACATACGCAGAATTTTACCAGGTGGGAGTACTCTGAGGGGCTCTATATTGCACATTCCCATTTTCCCTTCTGTGTTGTGGAAGAAAGTGCAATTCTAGTTCCAGCTGGGATGTGTATGAATGGTTTTTGTTACGGTGCTCAGAGCAGGTAGGAGGACATAGGATTTGCATTCATCATTCCTTGTTCCTGAATCTTTTGTTTTCTCTTGCAGGACAGAGGAAGTTCCCACAGTGGAAGAAGCATAGTCATTTAATGTCAGTACTGGAAGAACTAAGATTCCCACTGGACTCCTCCTAGTTTTTCTACTATTTAGGTTGGGATGGCTGCTTTTGATTGAACAGACAAACAGCAATAAAACAAATGAAGCAGCTTCCCCTTAGACTTACAACTCTGAAGAATATGTGTCTAGTGCCATGAAAGCCATACATAACCTATTTTTATTGCTGTGATTTGGAATCTTAGGTTGGGCTAAGTTCTAATGGGCTGAGGTTCGTTGAAAACACTGTACTGGAAACAGCAGATTTTTTCAGTAAATAGTCTATTCCCAGTCTTTAAAGAGAGCTACCAGTTCTCTTTATTAAGTGCTGTGGCACTGCAAGGAACCCAGTCTGTAGAATGCTGGTCCTTTGCACACCAGTTATCAGAGAAAGATTCCAATGTTCACAGAGTTGTAAAGTCACAAGACAGTAGAATAATTTAGATTTGAAGAGGCCTCTGGAGGTCATCTGATCCAGTCCCCTGGGAGCCTTGTAGGGGGAGGCACAACATCTTTCTAAGGCCCTTTGTTGTGCTTCAGAATGTGTAATGTTTGTTGCTTCTGCCTGGCTGCTCAGCATAGTTGGGACAGTTGCTTCCTTTTGTCCCCGCTAAGCCTCTCTCCCAAACAGGAGGATCATGGTGTTGGAAGAATGTTGACTGCCTTAATAAGGTCCCACTAGCATGTCTGCAAATTGCCAGCTTATCTGCTCTTTACTGACTGAAACAACCTGCTCTACTTTGAGCTTAGACCTTAGTGCCTTAAAAGGTACTTGTTCTAGCCTTTCATCCAGACTCGAATTTATTTGTAAACTTAAAGGGCTAAATTCACCAAGGTTTGTCCTACCCTACAGGGACTGAGCACAGTATGACTACTGTTCTTTACATGGGACCAGAATTTCCTTCAACTCTAGGAAGCATGGTTTTGGTGAATATATCTTACCTAAGCCATGTACTCTTTTCCATACATTTTATATTCTCCCTTTCCTCTCCGTGCCATTTATCATATACATGGGGTGGGATAAAGGGCTCTGAAGAAGTCTTATAGTCCCCATTTTTACTACTGTCCTTGATCTTTACCCTGACACTTACACCAGCCCTGCATGTGTGGTGCATCTGATCTGGAGCTGGATTGTAGGGTTTCCTCAGTTCTCACCCTGCAACTAGAACACAGAATTTCTCTATGCCATTTCTCCTTGATGTGATTAATCCACTGTTTTAATTTAAAATGTGCTGGAGAAAGAGAAGCTCTCTGGATGTTGGCTGCTTCCACGGGAAACTGTCTTGCCAGAGGCGCTTCTTGGATATAAGAGACTCCACGGTTGGCAAGGAGCTTTTGGAGAATCTTGTGAATTATTCTGTAACCCAGAGGCACTGGAGATTGGCCAGTACCAATGACTGTCTTGCCTAGCTTATTTCCCAGCCAGTGCCTTATGGGACACTTGCTACTGTTTGTTCTTTAATGTCCTAATTACTGATGTGCTTATGCTTTTCCCTGGAAGACTTGGAGAGACTTTCACTTTGTTCACCTCCTTTTTTTTCTTTTCTTTGGACAATGATGGGAAACATCGCCCTTCAAACAAATGGTCTGAGTTGGATATCCAATGCAGTTGCTGGTCAACCCAAGACTACTACAGAGTGCTCATCTTCCTACAGTTTCTTGGATGAACGTGCTTATTTGTAATTCCTGCCTATGGAGATAAAGCAGGAGGACCAATGAGCTTCTCTGGTTGACTTTTGTTTCAGAACTGGAGGCCTACTTTTTGAAGACAGAGGGTCTCTGCCCACAGTTGATGGTTATCACAAAAATAAATTTTAAAAAGAGCTGAAAGAGCTAAAAGACTAACTCCAAATTTGAATTCTAGAAAGGAGGGCTGTAATTAGCAGAGTACTTGACTGCATTAGGCCCAGACTGAACAATGTGTATTGACCTATGAGTCACATTTGAAATATAGGGAATTGTGTTCGCAAAACTTGCAAACTAGTATCACTCTTGAATCTGTTTATCAGCCACTGTATGTGGATAATTTTTTTCTTATTTTATGACATGCTGAGGATTTTATGAACCACCTTTTTGTATGATGGACTAATATTTTTATTAGTTAAGAGGCGTTTATGATGACCGCAATGAGAGAAAATTATATGGGGATGCTTCTTCCAAAACTAGCAACCGGTTTTGACATTAGCTTTACCCTCTGCTGACTTTTAGCAGATAGCCAGGGCCCTGCAGATTCTACCCTTGGAAGCTGAATTGCTAACTTGGAATTTGACTCTCTTCTTGTGCTTCCAGTAGGTTCATACATCATGCGAGACAACTTTTTCCTGTCCTAGCCCAAATGTCCAGGTTTCAGGAAAGGACTGCCCCTTTCTCCATCAAAGAGTAGAGGCTATTTGAGACATGTGGTGAGATCCCAAGATAGTTGCATGGAAGGAGTTCACTTTCCTTCACATTCAAGTGGGTACAAGCCAACACCTACCCAGCAAGCTTTCTCAATAGCAAGAAGCCACTTGCACTGCAAGGAAACCGAGATGACTGTCTCTGTAGCAGGAGCAGCTGTTGGAGCTGCTGGAGTATGAGCACACTAACTGCAGAGGTGGTGCTTTTTTATCTATCTCCTAGGAAGGAGCCCTCCATCTTTATTTGTTCCTCTAGTCCCCATAATTGAGCTAGGGTGACTAATTGTAGGTTTGCGAACACAATTCTTAAATTGTGAAGTCTGAAGAGTTTTATCTATATCATACTTGATTTCCTCTTCAGTCACTTTGTTCATGTTTATAGACACATAAAACAAAACTCTTCAGGGAAAATTGATTGTATCTCTGTGTTAACTCTGCAACTTCTTAAATTGTGACAGAAGTAGATTGGGTGATCCAGCAGGGAAGCAGAAATGATACCAGGCTTACTAGTCTGCAGACCACTGTGGTTCATAAAGCACCAGCTGGTGGGCTGTGAAATAACGACAAAGGAAATCTATCTTTGCGTGCTTTACAACTGCGAGCAGACAGAAAAGTGGGAAGGAAATAGGCTCTGCTTTAGATGCTTATTTCTGATTTTAATTGGCTATAAATGAAGCCCATTGTAGCAGCATTGCACAATACAACATGGACCCTTTTCCAATAAGATCACAGGGTCTTTGACTTTTTAAGAGAGAGAGAGAGAACTGAGCAGCTCCAATACAGCACACCAAAAGAACTAACAGTAGGAAGTATCCTAGCCTCATTCTGTCTACATTGCAATTTATTCATGCTTAATTTTTTAGCCATTCCAAAGAGCTGATGTTCCTATATCAGCCCATTCATGATGGAAGAAGTTGAATATTTCACATCTGGAAGTTACCGTTATTCTAGGCTTCTGTTCTTCTGTTCACGCTGGAAGAACAAGGAATATACCTTACCCCCAAAGAATGAACCTTCTGTCTCAGATAAAGTGCCTTCATAGCCACTGGCATTACCCTAATTTAGAATAATGTAGTGAGTAAGTGACCATGCCATGTATGGCCCGATAAGGTCACCCATGCTACAGTCAGCTGCTTTCTACCTCAGACCAGAGATGCATAAAAGAGATAAAAAATCATGTAATTTTTCTTTGATTAAGAAAGTACTTGCAATATCTGGCTTTCTTGCTTATTTGCAGAGTGCCCTGCCATTCTGGAATGCCATTCCAGGAATGGGGGGCAAGGGCTGCTTCTGTGCAATCATTGATCTGGTCTTGGCAAGTGCCTGTTTGGCACTAGAAAGTGCTGAAACGCCCAGTTGCTATCTCTGGGATTGTATTCATGATAGCACTGCCTAAAGTTAGGCTGACTTCAGGGCTGGGGAAGCTGCCTTGTGTGATAACAGCCACAATGCAAAGCTCTTCAGCAGTATGAATTACCACACAGGGCAGCTAAGTCCCTTCTGTTACTACCTCCTGCAGCACATCAGTTTAAAACACCCACTTAGAGCCTCCCATTTGTTGACCTGACATAAGGAAGAAATGACACTTGAGGTTATCTTAAATTAACCCCTACAAGTAATGACTGCTCATTCCTGTTTCTGCTAAGTTTGAATGCCTATGATGTGCCTTGTGCTGGTCTTCTCAATGTTATTCCAGCTGTAAAAGAAGATGATAAATGTGTAGATTCTCTTCAATGACTGTCAAGTGTATAACTGAAATATAAGAGAACTTTCAACCAGTTGCTTTTGTGTGTTCTTCCTAGACCATAAATTGTTTTTTAGTGTTTGCACCAGAAGTGGAACTGAAAAGTCTCTGTTCTTATTTCTCGAATTAACCTTTTCACACGTCAGTAAGAATCTTCTGTTATTTTTTGGGCAAAAATGCAAAATGGTTTGCTTGTATGTGGGATTTTTTTTCTTATTTTGGAAGACTTTTTTTTCTTTGTTTTTCTAAGAAAAAAGATCATTTGAATAAATATGTAGAGAGTGGAAAAATGTCTGGAAACTCTTGGCAGCCCTCTTCAATGACGAGACTCACTGTAGCTTGGCTGCCCTGTCTGTAAAATGAGAACACTTACTGTTTGGTTCTGAAGTACTTGGAGCACCATGAGAGGAACAGTCTTCTAAAAATCTTGTTTGGTTGATAAATGAAGGTACTGGTTGAGCTTTTCACACTTCCCACATGTGACAGTCCCCTAATAAGTGGTTGACATAAGAATGGAAATCTGTTGGGTCTCACACAGTAGGCTTAATTTCTGTCCTCCCATTCCCCCAGCTGATGCCCTTTGTAGCTCAATGTTGCAGCCTTTCTGTGTCCTGCCCCTGGCTGCATGTGCCAAACACAGGTGATTGGACCTACCGGGGACCCAAGGGGCACTTGGAACCCGAGCTATGGGAAAACAGCAGCAATGCAGCCACTTTCTGACTGGGACTTGGGAGCTTTGGGAGATGTTACCATAGAATCGTAAGAGTGGTTTGCATTGGAAAAGACCTTACAGGATCATCTCATCCACCCTGCCCCTTCCACTAGACCAGGTTGCTCAAAGCCCCATCCAAAAAACTGGCCTTGAATACTTCCAGTGTCCACAGCTTCTCTGAACAACCTGTTCCAGTATCTCACTGCCCTCACAGTAAAGAGTTCTTCCTTGCATCCAATTTAAATCTACCCTATTTCAATTTAAACCTGTTTCCCTTTCTCCTGTCAATACAAGCCTTGGTAGAGTCTGTGTTTAAGAACCCTTTAAAGTACTGAAAAGCTGCAATAAGATTTCCCTGGAGCCTTCTCTCCAGGCTGAACAGCCCCATTCTTTCAGCCTTTCCCCACAGGAGAGGTGTTCCAACCCCGTGATCATTTTTCGTGCCCCTCTGGATCCACTCTAACTGCTCTATGTGTTTCTTGGGCTGGGGATCCTTTAGCTGGATGTTCCTCCTGGTAAGCTTTGACAGCTGTCTCAGGTGTATTCTCATCTAGTCAGCCTGTGCAAAAAGACTTGGTCACGGGGAAAGAAGTGTGAGAGGGGTGCACATTAACCATGTGGTTAATGCATTTGCTGTAAATGGAGGGGGAAATGCCAACGGGTGTAACAGCGGCAGGTAAGTGCCAACTGCCAGAGCAGTGGGGTTAGGGCACAGGAGGAGTAGGAGCAAAATTCAGTCCAGCTCTAGCTACTATTAATGTGGAATTTGGTCATCTTATGAAAGGGGCCTCTATGACATGGTTGCCTGCAAAAGTAGGGGACTCAGTGACCCAGAAGCTGCCTTCCACATCTCTTGGGCTCAGGTCAGACTGACCCTCCATTACCAAATCTCAATAACAGGTCCAGAGTCCTCCACAGCTTCTTGCTTGTCTCACTGAGCTGGATGTGCTTGCAAAAGAGCAAATGGGGAAACAAAGCAGGACCTTTGACCCCTTGCTACCACTATATTAGCTCTGCATAAATGCTGGGGTCTCAGATGAGCACCTACCTCAGCTTTGGCCTAAGAAAGAGAGAAAGCAGGACAGGTAAGAGCTGAACTCTCTGTTCTGGGTGGCATGGACTTTGTGACTGGTCTATCTAGATCATAGACAAGTGAGTGGAGGTCATCTTCTGTTTTGTCCCATCTCCTACTGCAAAGTGTGAGCCCTTCTCACACTCCATAGCCAGGAATGGTGCTGAAATGGAGGAGGGTGGGAGTACCTGGGGTGACCTGGTCTGAAGCTGAGTCATGGATGCTCCATAAGACACTCATAGGAGGGTCAAGCCCATGGTAGGAATTGCAAAGTTTCAGTGTTGGGAGATAAATAACCTTTTCCCAGGTGCCTTCCCCACAGGGACTGCAGGGGGTAAGAATATCTGTTCATGCTCCTGAGAAGCAAATTTTTGCCTGGCTCAGAGAAACTGGCTCTGGGATTAAAAATCGAGGAAGGGTGATAAAGAAGCAACTGCGCAAACATCTAGTGAACTGGGTGATAGCTTTTGGAGGCAATCTGTGCACAGAAGGAAATAAAAATGGATGGAAATCTCCTTACTGTGGGATAAGGAACATTGACTTGTAACCACCTGGTATGGGATTTAGCAAAGCATTCAGCCTATTTTGCCGTTGCAATTCCTATGTTCAATGCTTTCTGCATGTTGCTCTGAGTGATGCAGCCCTCTAACTGGGGTCATAAATCACTTTTAATTTCTAAACACCTTTTTAAGTGCAGCATGTTTGAAAAGTTTGTTTAGGTGTAATGTCGTATTTTCAGTGTACCAAGTAGCAAACTTTCAATTCTCCAATTCTGACTTTTTTTAAAAGACAAAAATAAAGGAAGTCAGATGAAGCTGAATTTTGCACTCACTCACTTTTGGGAACTTTTTTCTGCTTGGGCTACTGTCTGCTGCATTAATTCCAAAGTGAAAAAGACAAGGGAACCTAGTTAGCTAGTTGGGACTTTGCTCAAGTGAAGCAAGACAAAGTACTCTGATCACTGGGTCACTAAGATAATCATTGTATGTGATGTACTCACTAGCACAATGTTCTTTAGAGCAGTTTACCAAAACAAATCTAACAAAAAAATCCCACAGTATAAATTTTTCAATTGTACTTATGCATGGAGGAAACTTACTCTGACTTCTGACAGTTTTACTGGTTTGCTTATGTGCTGAAACAAGGGATTTTAGCTCTCATATAAAAGAACCAGCTTTAACTGTCCATATTTCTTTGAGCTCTGCAAGTTATTATTGTGGATATTTGTGATTATACAAATAAAAGAACACCTTCATTTTTATACTGCCTTTTCCCCACATCTTCAGAGGAAATGCACCATGATCTTTCTGTTCTTGTCTTCATTTATTGGTTAGGTTTGTTGCAAAAATCTGGTGTTTAACCAACACGTTTTATTTTGCTGAAAACAACCCAAGCATTGTATGCTGATTCCCACAGGTTTCTCTGTGTAGACAGCAGAACTGGTACTGCAAACCATGCTGCAATCCAGGGCATTGGTGATAGCTCTGATCCTGCTCCTTAGCACCACTCTCCCCGGTAAGTCTGGAAAGCTTTGCTGCTTGCCTGAGACAAAGCTCAGCTCTACAGGTTCTCACATACTGTGAAGTAGGACTGAAGCCCAATAATTCAGTTGAAGACCATGACTACACAGTACTTGGCAGTGTGGAACAAGTCAGTAGAGACCTGGCATGAAAACTGCCCATACTTAGCGCAAGTATTCTGCCATGAAAGGTCTATTACTCAAATACCCATGGACTGGGTGAAGAGGTGCTGCTGGATGCTGCTAGAGTGAATTCTGGGAGAGGTTCTGAATCTCAGAATTTCGGATCTCTTCCCCTGTGCCTCGGGGAAGATGCCAGAGACACAAGTGACATGAGAAGCCTCATGGGGTTTTGCCTTTTTTTTCTCAGAAGTGCAGTCAAAGTCCATCTTTGAGAAAGACCGTCGTGACTTGCTGGCCATCCCTGAGGCTATTGCATCTTACGTCTCTGAAGCTGTGAACAAGGTGTACCCTAAAGTCAGTCAGTTCTTGCTGGATACTGTCCAGAGTCCAACGGTTGTTGCGGCCAGGTATGGAAAGCTGCTCTGTACTAACACTCCAACAGCCATGTGTGAAAAGGGAGAGGGAAGTGTGGGAGAAAGAATAGATTAATCAAGTATCTACATGGGGAGATCCAAGAGGAAATTAATCAGCAACCAAAGCCTGATGTACCAAGGGAATGAGGTGCTGGAAAGTGGGGTGAGGTGGTAGGGTCTCCTGTGAAAGCACAAGCTCTTCCCAGGGAGGCACATTGTACATGACAATGTTCACAGGGATAGCTGGTACTGCTCTTTATCCATGGGTAGTGAGGGAGGAGGCCGCTGGCTGGTGGGGGATCAGCTCCTCTGGAAGGAGCTGTGAGGGGCTGAGTACTCAGTGTGCCAGGATCACTTGATGCAAAGAACTGGCTCTAGCTGTGCATCTATCTTGCTCAAGGAAGGGGAGTGAGTTTCCTCACAAAAGGAAAAGCACGATCACCCTAAAGACAATTTGATGTAACTCATGGCACAGGCATACTGCCTATTCCTGTCTTCTGAGGAAAGCCCCTCTAGGACTGCTGAGGAGCTCTGCCCTCTCAGTGACAGGCAGCGGGATAACTACGGCAGATGGAGTTTACCCTCACATACTTGTGTATCTTACCACATACTCTGTTGTCTCCTGCAGACAGAGATTCGTCAAAGAAGCAGCTAAAGTCAGTATAATGTTTGAACAGCTGATTGAAAAAATAAAGAACCTGTGGTACACAAGAGTCCTAGGCTATTAGCCAAATGAAGACAAGTCAGTGTTTCCTGATGTGAGTGGGTAACACCCTGCAGTGTCCTCCTTGCCCCTGCCCCTCCTACGGACCAAGATCAGTCAATAAGACAGAATCGATGCTCCTCTTAATGCCACTAGAGGGAACTCACCTTCAGAGACCAGAAGATGGAAGGCATCTGCCGAAGGCATCTGCTGAAGCCTCCCCGGAAAAAAATCAAGCGGCTGGGCATGGGGAAGGCAATATAGAGATTGTAGAGCTCTTCTGTAGCCAAATCTTGAAAATTAATTCCTCCTGAATGGCTTGGCCATTGCTCCTCTAATAAAAAAAATGTTGGTTGTTACACTTCCTAAAGTTTCTTGTTTGTACTGACCATTAGAGAATCCCACTCCCCTTGGCATCCCACTCCGCTGAGAATGTAGCTGTGATGCACAAAAAGCTTTTGCAATGCTAATAAACCCTGAGTGTTCGGGCACTTTTAACTAAGCCCAGATTGTTCTTGGGTGGAGGAGGCATTACCTGAGCACCTTTCAGAGTAGCCACAATTGATTGTGCAACTGATCGTGCTCCTTGGTTAGGTAGGAAGCAAGTAGGCGCACCTGTACCACATGCCTGGAGATTTCAGATAATTTGGGAATACAAATGCCAGTAAATTGAACTGTCCATCAACCTGAGCAGGACTTCGGAAGCATGTGTCATTGGCCAGCCAGAGAGGCTACGGAATGAGCTTTTCCAAAGGAGAAATGAGTGGAAAATTTCTCACTATCTTGACCAGTTTATGAGAGGGACACTCATGCTCAGCACTGTGTATGAAGACCTGGCAGGTCCTCATCAGTCCTGTGTGACTGTATCAGCTCAGATGCCCACACTGGACAAAGAAATCCATCTACTTTCTCATTAAACAAGCAGAAGCAAGCAGGCAATGTTTCTGAAATCACAGTGGGAGACTGGCAGAAGCTAAAGCAAGTCCATTATTTTGTTGTTTTGTTTTGTTTCTTTAACTATCAGTCGGATCAGCTATAAGCTCGCACTTAACCACTTGCCTGGAATAAACTCGCCCTGATTTTCCATGTTCTTTGTCCCAGCAGCTCCTTGTCACCATGTGCAATCACAATGAAATCAGTGTCCCCTTGCAGAGCAGCAAGTTCTTCCATCTCCGGTGGCTTCACCACTTCTGCAGAGCTGTTTTGCAGGTTTAATCATTGCTGCTTGTTTTCCTTAGACAGTCTGTGCTTCCTCGGCCACAGTGAACGCACATGCATATGTATTATGTAAATGTACCGGTATTTAAGAGGAGATTAAGAAAAGCAGAAGTTTTGGCTGATAAGAACATTTACCACATGAAAAAGCCAGGACCTTTAGCTCTTTTGCTACATGATTTTCTTCCTGCTTGTTTTTGCATGTGTCTGTTCAAACTTTTTTTTTCGCCCCCAAACGTAACACTTATAAGGAGATGCCCTGCAACTTAAATCCTCTCTTATCCCAGGGAATAATTCAGAGTTCTGAATTTTCTCAGAATAGAGCTTGTTCTTCTGGGATTTCTAAGTATTTCTTTCTGAAAGAGTGAAAGTCATGAGTCATATGAAAGACCCTGAACGTGTTCTTAAGAATTTGGTGTCCTGGAAATCGGTGCTTCAGCCTTTTCAATCTACTTGTATGCATGGCCAAAAAAGAGTAGGAAAAAGTTTGGAAAGTATAGGGGTCCTCGTGTTGCATTTTGAACGTGTCGTGTGACTTCACCAATGCAACCCAGTGGCATTTCTGTGTTGCATCACTGCACAGCTGGAGCAGTGCAGTAGCTGGCATGAATTCTGTGCTAAAACTAAACAAAGTTGACATTTTATTAAGTGCACTTCATTATATCCTTTTGCTTCTTTGCAATATAACCTCCCGAAAATCCAAGCCAGATGAATCCTGATTAGCATTTTGATGTCTGATTTTAGCAAATGGGCAAAACAGAATCAGAGCGTAGCTCTCTATGTTTGTTTGTACTCAATCTCCTGATCATGTAGTTAGTTATCTATGCATTTTTGAGCTTGAAAAAGTAAGCAGAAAACCTTCCAGGTAATCTCTTGTACAATCTACAACGTGGGGCAACCTATGAAGAGCAAAGTAGACAATCTTCCACTGCCACTTCTGCCCCTAATGTTACTGACATCCTTTAAGACAGAAGCTAGCAGCTGAGACAGCATTCAGGCTGGGATTGGGTAGGGGGAATAAAAGCTTTTTATCCCAAAAAGGACCCTGGGGCTAATTCATGGGACACATAATGAGAGTGCCATGTATTTTATATCTCAGTGTTAAAATGTTTCATACCTATTCTAAGTTTTCAGTTGGAATAAACAGGTTAATCTGTAATTTCTTTTTAAAATATGTATAGAAATCAGTTCCCAAGTGATGTCTGTTGCAGAGTTCACTGAGTGCTTCAAGATTCTTGGAGAGGCTTCGTAAGTGAAGTATTCATTTCAGTGAGATTCATGTCACAGAAACTTTCTTTGTGAGTAATCATCATTCAGCTTGCAGCTTTGGAAAAGCTTGTGGTGTAACTGGTTCAACTGAGTCCATTAAAATGAAATCTTAAGAAATATCAAGTTTCTGTTGTTTCTGAGATGGGTGGATAACCCCTCGGGTGTTCCTGATTTCTGCAAAAAATACCTTTTCTTAAAAAGTATTTATGATGGTGGATACTTAACACCATTTTCAGTGGCTCACAGTGTTGATGGCTTTTAGACTTCCTAGCTCCCCTCGCCTCTTTTAACACTTGGAAAAATCACTAATTAATGCTAAGGGAACACACGCCTCGGGCTCTGTGCTGCTTCGAGCAGTGGTTGCTGCCCTTGTCGAAAAACAGCTCAAGTTCTTCGGCGGCAGAAAACCCAGCGTAGGGTGTTTGAGAAGACAAGGACTGGGAAAAATCGTGTAAAATATTTGAAACTTATGGCTGGTACTCACACCTGCACCCACGCAGACATCCCATCCCAGGGTACCGCAGTTTTCGTCCTCTGGCGAGGGCTGTGCGGGCAGGCACAGCGAGGGGAGGGATGCTGGACAGGCTAAGATGCTGGACGGGCACTAGGACGCAGAGCGGACACGGCCATCGTTCTGATGGTTCTGCCCTTCCCACTTTTGACTTTCGACTTTTAGCAAAGAGGCTCTTCCAGATTTTAAAAGTGAACGCCAAAATCACAAACGGGGTTGCTCGTGTGTGCATGTCTACGTGGAGTCAGTAAGGAAAAAAGGCACAAGCGTGCAGCGGGGCCCGGCGGCACACGGGGAGCCTTGCGTGCCGGGCAGCGCCCGCTGCCTTTCGCTCCCCGCCCGCGGTCCCGGCCGCAGGGCGAGCGCTGACTCAGAGCGGCACCGCCGCCGCCGCCGCTTCGCACGCGATGCCGCCGGGTCCCCTCGTCCCCCGCATCCTCCCGGCCGCGCACGGAACGCAGGCACGCTCGGGCGGCGGGAGCTGCCTGGCAAGGACGAGGGGTCCGCAGCCCAGCAGGGGATGCTCGGGGAGGCGGGAGTCGGGCAGGAGTGGCTGGAGGAAAGGAGGAGCAGGTTTTCGGCCATAATCCCACTCTTTGGTGCGGCTGGGACAGGTAAATTGCTCCCTGCTGGCCGCCTGACCCCGTGGAAGGGGAAGCGTGTTTCGGCATGGGCCGGGTTGGGGTTGAGAGGCTGCAGCTGGGCCGGCGTTGGGTGGGGAGGGTTTGAATGTTGTTTCCGTAATACACAGAAAGTTTTTCGCATGTGTTTGCTCGCTTACCTGGGTGCTCACCAGAGGGGTGGGGGCTCCTTTCGTCTGGGTGTGTAGTGACCATGCTTTGCGTTGTAGACCCAGTTTTTGGGGGTGAGAAAGGGTGTGCCTGATTAGATGATCCCGTGCTGCAGATTTCTTTATGTTTAGATTTGGGGGTGATACGCGACTAGGTCACCTCTCAGAGTGTTTCTTTGTGAAATGTTTCTTAAGGAGTTTCTGGGTTTGCTATTCAAAAACCTAGAAAACTGCAGCACGAGTCCAAGCTAACTGTTTGGACAGTAGCTGTGGTAACACTGCTTTATCAAAGTTTCCCAGTGCCATAACATGGTGGCCTTCAGATGTGCACCACAGCACCAGGTACCACTCGTGGGAGATGCATTAACCTGCTCGCTGCCATGCCGGGAGAGTATCTGGAAATGGTTTAAAGAACATTTGCTATCGACCCCGAGTTGCACTGATTACTGAAGATTTTAGCAGAATAAATATTTACAAGTACAGCTGCTATACATGTCAGTGAAAAGCACAGGTCGTTTATATTCACAGCTTCCTATCTCCACGTTTACAGTAGCATCCTTGTTAAATGGGTTCAGATGTTGGGTTTGGGGCTGTTTTAGTCTCAGTTCACTTGAGAGACAAAAACTTCAGAGGTGAGGGAAAATGTGTGAGTGACCCAGTGTTTGAAAACAAGTTCCCTGCTTAGAAAAAATACTTCAAGGTTGTTATTTTTTTCCTGATGGTAACATTTTCTCTTCTTTCCAAAGGCCTCATCGTCTCTTGCATTTCTCTGGGGTGCCTGATGTTAAAAGTCCTGCCAGTGAAGGACTGCTCCCTTAGGAGTGGAGAACGGACCCTCCCAGGTAACGAATGTTCCCTTCAGCAGCGGCTTCAAAATGCCGTGCTCAGGTCAGCTTTGATACTTGGAGAGCACAGAACCACAAAACAGCCAACGTGGCTGTGTGACCTGCAGGACTAATCTGGTTTCAGTTATGGTCAAGCAAATCCAAAGTTCTGTTGGTTTTTTTTGTTGTGTTGTTTTTTTGGTTTTTTTTAAGGAAGGAAACCCACCTAAATCAAACCTGGTTAATGGCCACAGGCTGTTTTGCCCTTAGTTCGATGCTGCCTCTTGTCAGTTAAACTTGCCAGTGTGGCTGCTGGCTAATTCGGCCTTTCAGGTCTCCCTTGTTTCTGAGCTGCTTTGCTCAGCATGAAAGTGGGAAGTCTCCTATTACTTCTTTTTGGGTCTCCAAAAGAGTTGGAGCTACATACAATTATTTTAGCAATTAGAGTAACTAATTAAGGTTTTTTTGGTCAGGAAAAAGCTTGTGATTTTTAGAGTTCAAATGAGCTTTTAGTATTCTAGTAATAAGGTTGACTTGATAGAAGTCCTATTTTCTAAAAATAACTGATAGATTTTGCTGGAGGGAGAAAATGATCATTTTATTTGGAGTTACCTGTTTTTTCAAATAGTACTTTGATACTCCAGAAAAATAAAGATCTATTATATAAAATCAGTGTACATGCACATGACATGTAATACTTTACTATTTATTGAGAAGCAATGCTTCATCCAAAATAGTCATTAATCTGATTAACTGTATTTGCAAAAATGTCCTTTGTTCATATAAATTCCATCCTTCTTCTGAGGACCTCTTAATAGTGGTTAGGTTTAAAATTTTTCCACTTCAATTGTAAGTGCCTTTTGCTCCATCACATAATATTGTGGAGGGTTCACTGGGTGGTGAAGGAGAGAAGGAAAGAAATATTTCTCTGTTGAATTGACTCACCATAGGTCAGTAATTTTTGCCAGCTCATGTGCAGTGTTAGAAATATGGTACAGGCAATTGTCATCTGTAAACCTAGAGAAAAATTCTTTTATCAAAAGACAAGAACAGTAGGCCCTGTTACAAGTTTTTTGGGCAGCTCATTGGCAGCTATCCACCACAGAGGGCTGGCAGGTAATGCAGACATTGCTAACTTGTGTCATAACACGTTAAATCAAAATACAAAGCATGAATGCAGAAAGAACTTCGGTCCTTGACACGCATTTGCTCCCACACAGTACCAGGGTTTATGATTGACTCTCCTGATGAAGCAAATCACAGACCTGGCTTAAATAACTGAGTAAATAAGAAACCTGGTTTTGAAGCACCTAAATTGGTATGCAGGACCATGTCTGTTCCCTGAGTGGACTGACTATGTGTGATGCTAATAGGTGGTTATATCCTCAAAACTCTTCAGCTTTCCTTTTAAAGCAATCTTTGTTTCCCTTCCAGTGCATGCAAGGAAAGCATGTGGTTAAAGGGTAAAGTTCAAAAGCAAGTAAAAGGAACATCTGAATAGATTTGCATGACATATAATGATTTTCAGTGAATTTTGTGAGTTCTGAGGATAAAGGATGGCTACCTACCCTTACAGGTTTTGACAGATATATGTGAAAAATAATCTATTAAGTGCCTGCTCTTAGTGAACTAGATGATTGCCTGCAGTCTTCCCCAGCTGTGCTGATAATGCCACTTGTTAGAGCATGAGTCAGAATGCAGGTTTGCTTTGTTCAGATAAAAAGGATAAAGGTGCATGTCACTATTTGTCCTCTCCATGAATATGAGGCACTCTACAGCTGTTAGCACACACTTCAGCCATTGTGTTTTTACACTACAGTTTATCCTGTCCTGACAGCCACAGGAGAAGAGCAGGGAATGCAGGTGCCTAAAGCAGAGAGCACAGATGCTTAAATCACCGTGACCTTGCACTACGCTTTATCCAAGTTGCTTAAAGGCACTTTAAGGAAGGTGCAGCCAGCAGTATCAGGAAACCTGTCCAGCAGCACAGCTGGGAGCACCTATTTGGATGGCTCCTGTCTCTATGTGAGGCCATAGAATTATGAGTTTCACGGGTCTTCAGAGGTTTTGGAGATGAATCATTAGCATGAATTCTAAGAGACACACTAATCCAGCTGGGTTCACTACTGGCTAGGTAGCCTGTGAGTGAGGCTTTTAGTCTTCTCAGTCAGCAAAACCCCAGCTCTCTTGAAGTTAGTCATACAAAATTCCAGTTGATTTTCAACAAAACCAGCAGTTTCTATACTGACTTTAATTAGTATTTATTTGGATGACACTGGAAATAAGGACCTATAAGCATCATTAGTCTAGTTGCACAAGTACTTAAAAATTAGAAGAGTAGGAGGATTACCTCTCCTTTATGAATCAGCAGGGGTTTCAGATGTTTTTAATAGCCTCATGAAGGTTGCAGCCTCCTAAGTGCCTATGCAAAAGTGTGTGTCACAGCACCATCAGTGCAGTTGCCAAAACGTGAGTCCTGCGGATTATGAGGGTTGTTCAAGGTTTATTCTCTTCTCTAGCTAGATCAAGTCTTTTTTCCATGCAGTAACTCTTCTCTGAAGTGTTCTCTCATCAAGTGCTAGCTTAGCTTCTCATGGGCCCCTTGTTTGAGCACATTTCATATCCACCATATACTCTTTGTTCTACTCTTGACAAAAGAGAAAAAAAAAGTGCTTGCTTTCTTTCTCAAGGTCTCTCCTTGTCTTTATTCTCCTGATTTTTCCAAAGTCACCTTCTCTCTTCTGGTGAGATATTTGAGGAAGTTTTTCAGTTACTCGAGTGTGTTCCTAAGTGGTTGGAAGTACCAAGTTCCTTGACTAGATTTCATAATATCTGATACCTTATCTAGAGCTGAGGTTTTGGTCATGCCACTGCAATTTTCAGTGCATTTGTTGCCCTCTCTTTGCTTCTCAGCACCCCTCTATCCATAGTGTCCTGGCTGGTTACGAGGAGAGCAGAAGTTTATGTACATATACATGTTTCTGGAAAGCTGCCAAGCTTCTACTCTTTCTCATAACACTTTTTATGTGGTGTGATTGTACCCACGGTGGGTAACTCCCACAGGTTCAAACACAGGCAAAAACAAATATGCACCTGTCTCTTTTCTCTCTCTTTTTTTTTTTAATCTTCTTTTTTGTAATGGTTTGCATGTTTTCTCTGTGTGAGGCATGGTTAGAAGTTTCTGTGGTTCCCAGAGGAGGCAGGGTGAGGAGTGGGTGACAGGGGAAATGATGGTTGTAGTCACACAGTTATTCAGGCAGTGCATGGAGGGAAGTCACGTGAGTGGTCAAGTCAGGTGCATGGTACTATATATGGCAAACATTTGTGCTGTATTTATTTATACAGGGTGTTTCTCAGTGCAAAAGCTGCTCTTTGCATTTAAAGCCTGACTTTCTGGACGCTTGGTGTAACAGTTTTAAAGTTAGACTGAAAATCTGCATGGATTTAAAAACCACTGACCAAGTTTCATTCTCTGAGCAGATGCCACACAGTTTCACAGCCTGGTTTTCTTTGCCTCAAATTGAGGGTTAAAGAAAGGGCATCCTTTGAGAAACAGCTGTTCTTTTATATTCATATTAACTAGTTTTATCAGTGTAGAAAGAAAGAGGGCATCAGATTCTGGGAACTCCATTGCACAGTAAAAGAGGTTTGGTTTTTTTCCAGAACTGACTAGTAACTTTTGGATGCATCCAGTTATTTGCTGATGTTATTGAATCCACTTTACTTTTGAAGGATCTGCTGTTTAGAAAGTGAGTATTCACCTTTTCTGGATATCAGTGCTTTGCAAAGGGTCTGAAGCTGATACAAATGAAAGCCTCTGAATTCACCTTGTGGGAAGCATTTTCTTTGAGACAGGATTCTCACCTTACATTCCCTGTGACCTACTCTAGTCCCCAAAGCAGCAAAATGCAGTACAAATTTCAAGAGAAACATTTGCCTTTTCTTTTTTGAGATCTGTTGCTGAGATGCCTCTTGTAAAATCCCATGTACTCTAGAAAATATGAGAAGTAAACAGCAGAGGATGTATGTTTACTTACTAGACGTAGTGGGAGATTCTGAGTAAGAATGTGGTCTCTTTACTAATAGTGAAACTGTTTTGAAGTTTGAAAATATGTATTTTGGTCACGATGCATTATTCAGATGATTGATATTGATAATGTTGCGTGCTCTCAAACCATACCAAGTGGCCTCAATTTCCAAAGCTGCTGCAATCTGTTACAGAAACATAGGCGAGGTGAATTGGGAAAAAAACCCCTATGTTTCAACTCATATTTTAAAAAAAGTATCAACACAAGCAGCCTGGACTTTGGCAGGAATTTTTTACCTGCTCAGAGCTGGAAGGCTGCCTTTCTTCTTGAAGGCTGTTGGTTTCCAATCCACTTGCTTTCTCATCTCCCATATTTTGCATTCTTTTACTTCATTATGAACTCAGGTCTTCACTGCCCAGATGTTTGGGGCCAAACCCCCTCTGTCATTTAGTGAGACTGGAGTATTCCAAAACCTCCTGTCACTTGCAGGAAGACTCCAGCAGGGTACTGAACACCTGCATCTGCAAACTGAGCAGCTGCTTGGGTTGTTACTGAGACCTAGAGTGCACTAATGGCAGGCTTTGTGGTATAATGTCAAAACGTTAGATGAGATTACATGGGCCCTTTCTGGTTTTCTAGGGGCTCCCAGCCACCTCTGTGTGTGACATTTGGTAGCATTGTAATTACTTCTGAGGCCATTTAATGCATCACCAGTGCATGTTTCCATCAGTTGCAGATTTAGGTAGCTCTTTCTTTGTTCCTAATCATGAACTGATCTCCCTTTCTCTGACAATATGCACAATGCTGACATATTTGGTAAATAGCCTGAGGGGATGGATTTTCCTTTGCAGGATTGTGGTCGCTGCTTTCCATGCTTCACTTGCCCTGAAATGTGCTCCTTAAGTGGGTGAAGCCTTTTAAGCAAGAGAAGAATGATAGAATCATTTAGATTGGGAAAGACCTTTAAGAGCATGGAGTCCAAGTGTTTCGGTTAGAAATTTTGGGACGTGTCATGATTTGTGCTCACAGCTCGCAAATCTACTCAAGTTCCTGCTGACCTACCTCATGAATGTAAGTGATCCTACTGGGATAACAAATTAGTCTTCCAGGAGTAAGAGTGCAACTGTTAAAAGTATGTGTTAATGTCCCTACCCATGAGCGGACATCTCTTTGTACAGTATGGCTTGCAAGCACCTCAGAAAAAACCCCAACCTTCTTTTGTCAACGACCTTACTGTTCCTGTGAAGCAGTCAACAAATCTATCATCGCAACATCTTTGCAAGGTCAGGAAATACTCTTTTTGTAGTTCACCCTATTTGAAACCTGAGGCACAGATGTGCTGCGAGGGGCTTTTCATCCCACCAGTCTGAAGGAGCCAGGACAAGAAGCTGCAGATGAAATCTGGATGCATCTAAGTCAGTGGAAGTTTTCCTCTTGGCTTCCAGGAGCCAATCTTCACTGCAGTACTTGTGGAGGGTCAGTCCACTGCAGTGACTACACCACTTTTATTGTTTTGAGGGCAGCAGGTTTGCCCTGCTTATCCGGGGTCTGAAGCTATTCCCTGTGTTCCATTTAGCTGTGCTGCAGTTGACAGTGTTAGCACATCTGCTGCTGAAATTAAAGCTGCAAAATTTCTTTGCCTATTTAAGCAAGCATCAGGTCTGGGTACAATTTTTCTTTGTGTTGAGACGAAATACTTTATTTCTGAAAAATGCCGATTCATTCAAGCCAAAACTGAGACCAAGAGATGCTTCTAACAGGATCCTGATTTATACCAAAAGGAGAGGCACTTCAAATTTGATTGTGCACACCTCAGGAAAGTGCACCAACCTCTAGATAGTTGGGGGTGGTACTGATAGTGTAGTTGTTTTCATTCAAAACCTCAAAAGGTCTTGATTTAATTCTAAAGCAATATAAAAGCATCTCTGAAATAATGAAAAGGTTTGTGGGATGGGTAGATGAATGTTCCCATCCAGACTCGCTGACAGGTTTTCTAGTAATGCTTTGCTATTTTTCCATGACAATGAAAGCAGAAGTTAGATTACAAAAAGCCAAACCATATTTCTTAGCTGAAGTCATACTGGATTTATTTTAAAATAATAAAAGTTGCAGGGAAAAAAGCCCAATCCAAATTACTTGCCAAGGTCTTTGGCAGGTGTCATATCAGAATTGCACCGTTTCCATTTTACATAGCAAACCAATTTACTGTCATTACATTCTTTTAACATAGATAAAATAGGCATCCTGTTACATTACTCAAGTCTACCACGTTAAATACTTTCAATCACAATAATTTTGGTATCAAGATACTTTAGTGCCAACAAAAAAATAATAAATGTTAACATGGAATAGTAAAAGTCCCTGAAGTAAAGCTGTTCAAGCATAGGTTGTCTTTTCCTTGAAAAAGAAAAAAATTTGAAAATAATGTTTACCATGTCATGAAGTTGTCAAATGACCTGCAGTTCACAAGAAAATAAAGTGCACTAGTCTGGATGAAAGTCTGAAAGAATCTGCTGAGTTTTCCTTTGCTGAATTAGTTGCCTTTGGTATATTTTATTTCCTTGCTCACGTGGAGCATTTGCTGTGGCATTTATATGTGATTCTCCTCAAGCCTGGCAATATTTATCAAGTTTATTTGTTATTTTCCAGAAACTAAAGCTTTAAGCATGAGGTCTTGGTGGATTTCCTTAGTAATTTTTCCAATTTGATCTGGTATTTTGAAGTATTTTTAAAAAAGAAAGAAATAAACCAGCAGCCTTAACTAGAATTATTTAAAGTCTTGTAGATTGGATGTATTCGAAAGTACTGTAATGCTTTGGGCAGGGATTGAGGAAATAATGAATGTCTGACTTACTGATTTTTTCTGTAATAAAAATCATATCTAAGTTGAAATGCAAATCTTAGGCTTATTTTTCAAAAAAACAGAAAAGGTCTTGTTATACACTTGTGAAGGTAGGAGATAAGAGACGGAGAAGAGAGCAGTTTTTGAGGGTCACTGCAAATAAATTTAAAACTATAACTTTAAAATTTGAACTGACACTGGTCTCATTCTCAAACACTGGCAGGTCTGGGAACAGTTGATGCTCTTCATGCAGTTGTAAGCCTGAAAAAGGGGTTTGGCAGTTAGGCGGGGGTGGGAGGGAAAGTCTGCCGTGTGGAGGAAGAAAAACAAAATCTTTTAGAAGAGGTAGTGAGGGAGGAAGCAAACACATGCAGTGAAGGGAGGGGAGGGCAAAAACCTTGTGTGTGTCTGTGTGATACCTGCCTCATAGCCCAGGTGTGTATCCCAGTATCTTACTGCGTGCCAGAGAGCACTCTGCCACCAGCAATTGCTGAAGGACACTTCTGCCTGCCCTGAGCCTCTCGAGCCAGCTCTCCACCTGCTCTGGTAGCCAGCAGGTCCAGTGTGGAACTGGCTGGGGAGCTGGGCAAGACGTGCACGCCTTGGCTTCTAGGTTTGCGCCGCCCTCGCGCGAGGCCTGCTTTTGTTTCTCTGCGGGCATGAAACAGCTCAGCTGTTCAACAAGGTTTGATACAAAACGCAAATACCAGGATTTATTTGTAACGCTTCAAATAGTTATTCCCATTTGCAGATGTTTAGAAAACACAGAGGTGTGAAAAGAAAAGCCATAGTGCGAATGTACACGCGCTGCAGTTACATCGGAGGGATCCCACTTCCCATTGTCCAGTCTCCAGGGGTTTTTTCTCTGCTGTCCAGTCAGTAGTCAGCACTTCAGGCTTTGCTCATTTCTATTTTTCATGAGCTAAGTTAGCTGATACAGCTGTCTTCCCTTTGAAGCCTTTTAGCAGGTTTGCATGCGTGTAGCCGTTCGCTCTAGAACTCACCGTGTCCTTTTCCTTAGTAGAAGGCAGTGACTCTTTAGTTCTGACCCAAGCAGTCAGAAATTACGTCAGGTCCTCAAAAAAAGTCTTAAAAAGCACAAGTGTGGTTTTGTTGGTCTTCTTTTCTTTAAGAGAAAGGTTAAATGCAAGGTTTTGCTTGTCTCCTGGTTTCTCTGCCTTCAAGTTCTCTTTTTTCTGAAATCTGAGGGGCTAGACACTTCAATTATTATGATTAAAACTGAAGATTTAATGCTGTAATAAGAAGCTGAGACTTAAAATGCACAAGACTCAAGTTACGAGAACTGGTAACACACAAATTCATTAAAATATTGGATTTCTAAGTTCAGAAAACCTCCAAAAGCCCACAATTGATCAGGTTGGTTTGAGGACATTGTGAATTACTTGTGGGCAAACTAGGAACCACAAAGAAACACTCGTGTTGTTTTTCTTGCACAGAATAAAAACCTATATACACACAAGTTCAAAGCTTGTCTCGGAGAGGCCTTGACTGAATCACATGGTTCTTTTCTGTAGTTTGTAGCACTTGTACTGGGGTTCCAGCATAAGCATTTGTAGTTGTTTCTTGGTACGATGGTTTCACATTTACACCATGCATGGTCACAGCAATCATTGTGAAGTAATGCTGTGGTTAAGGTTTCCTATCCCATCTATCTGCATTTAAAAGGAAGCAGCATCCCTCCCACCTGAAGCGCTGGCTGCATTACACTTGCACCTGTCTCTGTTGCTCGTTTCTCTTTTTCTTTTCCTGCCATCTTTGGGGGGAGAAGTTCCCTCCACTGCAGCCCCAGCTCCCAGTCAGAGGGACACAGAGCGCTTCCTGTTCCTGGCAGCATAATCCCCCGCCACAAAATTGGATAAGGAATGGCTCAGGTGGGTGTCCAGGCTGTCAGAGTTGTTGCTGCTGATTTTCACCCGTGGGCACAGGCACTGGAGCATGGCTCCGCGGATGTAGTTGTCAAAGCAAAAGTAAATGAAAGGGTTGGCACAGCTATTGGCAAAAGCAAAAGGGCTGCTCACCTTCATGCCCAGCTGGGCGACTGTGCCAGAAAAGCAGTCGGGCTGCTTTAGGAGTCGCAAAAGGATGGCCATAAGCTTGAAAAGATTGTAAGGAACCCAGGAGACAACAAAAGCTGCCACTACAATAAAGACGATCTTGATGGATTTTCTCAGTTTCTTATCATGTTTCCCAGCCTTCTGATAGTGCACACAGAGTCTCTTGGTGATGGAGCAGTAAAAGGTTAAGATACTCAACAGTGGGAGGAAGAAGGCCAGGACTAAAAGCGTCAGCGACATGATCTGTTTGGCTTCTGTCACGGCTTTGTCTGTGCAGTAAGTCTTTCCATATTGCTTCTTCAGTTCTCTGGACAAAAGGGTTGGCATCCCTAAGCAGCAGGATAATAACCAGACACAGATGCAGAGTGCTCTGGAATAGGTTCTTGTTCTGATCCGTCTCGCGACAGAGGGGTGCATGATGGCGAGGTACCGGTCAGCACTCATGCAGGTGAGGAGCAGGATGCTGCAGTACATGTTGACTGAGATGACGTAGGAACTCGCTTTACAGAGGAAAGATCCTACCCTCCAGCTCTCGTCCGACACCTCCATGTCCACCCAGAACGGCAGCGTGATGAGGAAGATGAAGTCAGATGCGGCGAGGTTGATGATAAAGATGTCAATCAGCCTCTGGACCCGTCGCTTGAAGACCAAGGCCGCTATCAGGATTGAGTTGCCAACGATGCCCACCAGGAACACAGCACTATAAAGGACAGGGAGGAAAGCAGACATCTGTTGCAGGTGCTGGTACTGGCACTCGTTGTCGTAGTAGTAGTCGTAGTCGTAGGTGACTGTAGCCATGGATGACAGCTGGGGGAGCTCCATTTCTGGCCCAGCTGTCTTCATTCTCTCTCTGAGGGAGGCTCTGAGCTTCGCCTTACCCTTCCCTTCCAAGTCTTCTTTAAAAACATTTTATCAGTGAGCGGGGAGGAGGGGGAGAGGGGGGAGGAGGAGAAAAGTGGTTTTGTGGGGAGGTAATTTTTACCCTTTTAACCAACTGCACAGGCAACAAACAAGCAACAAGAGTATCTGATTAGTCAAAACCCTGCCTTCAGAATAAATGCTTGCGGGTTTTTAAAAATCAGGTTTAGTTTTACTGATTCTATCTCCATTTTGCATTTTCTGGCTTCAGGTTTTGCTTTTCTTTCAGGTGGAGGGAAGGTAATTTTCAAGATTCTGAACTTTTTTTTTTTAAGGAAAGTATATTTGTAGTTTGAAGAAATTTGAGATTGTACCAGCTCAAAAGAAGCCCAAGAACAGTGAATTCAGGTGCACCAACCTTTATCTATATTCGAAATATTTAGTATAAATTGCTTGTTGGGGCCAGTTCGACTTTTCTGAGGCTTGGAGGTTTTCACTTTACTTATCTGGTTATGATTGTTGTTTTCTGTTTGAAAGTAATTCTCTCATATGAATATATACTGAGAGAAACATTTAAAACTACTATATCCATTCTGCCCTGTAGTTGGTTGTTCTTTACCTGTCCCAGGTTCTTGGCTTCCCTGCCAGTGCTCCCCTCCTGCCCTGCAGCCCTGCCAGTTCCCCTAGATCTGGACTGCCCACACCCAACTTTAGAAATTTATTAGAAACTTCAAGAACAGTTTTCCAGTGTGTCGTATATTCTTCTGCAATTTCAAACTTGACTTGCTGCTCCCATCCCCCACATAGGCTTCCTCACTAGCCACAGTCCTGGACTCCAGAGCAGTGGTTTGTTCCTTCTCCATCTGGCTGCGCAGCCTGCATGGCTCTTGAGCTGTTCTTATATACAGCACTCACTTCTCTTACCGAGCTCTGATTTCCTTCATCTTTCATTCGCAGTATCAGTATTGCTCCAGCTGTGACTTACCTTACAGACAGCCCTTGCAGCGTTGCATAAATCAAATGGAAATTCTCATTTTTAAAACTACTGAATTCATTACAGCTTTGTCAGTGCATACTAATTTGAAACCTGCACTATTGGTTTTCATCATCCTTCCTCTCTTCTAAAAATAAATTCATTTTCTCCTTCCTCTCCCTCCCACCAGCGTGTGTTCACAGACCAGGCGTGCCTCCAGGATCCTCAAAGCTTTGAGGAAATCACCTCCTGGTGTGTGCTCCATCCCCAGGCAGACAGATTGCATCTGTATGTGTCTCCACATGCAAAGAGCAACTCCAAATTGCATGCACAGCAAGTGAGTCCCTCCAGTGCACTCTGGATGCACTCAGAGGCATTCTCCCAGTACTCAGGTTATCTGCTCCTGTGCAGCAGGTGCCTGGTAGGCTTCCAGGCACCTGGAAAAGCAGCCAGCTGCTGTGAAACGACTGGCTGCTGGATGGAAGGGTGTTTAGGTGGGCACTGTCTCAGCTGTAGATATACTGATATCTAATAAGTACCTAGTTACACACAACTGCCTTCCTATCTGTAGGGCACTAGTGGACTCTAGCTGACTGTTCTTATGGAATGTGTAAGCACTCACCTAGTGAGTGTAATTCAGCCATCACAGACTCTGAAAAAGGATCAAGGTGTATAAAAACACCCTGGCTAAGGTTATTGATTTGTATGCCACAGATGTAAATGTGAACCTGTAAGGAATAACAGGATAAAAATCATCTTCCCGCCTTCTCAAAGTGGGTGTAAGCGTTCACCCTAGAAATCACTGTGTCCTCTTCTAAGTAGGAGGCAGTGACTGTTTAGTTAGTTCACTCATGAATCAGAGTAAAAAAACTTTCCGTAGATTTCTAAAATGCATCGTTGTTATTCTAGGAGTAATCTCCTGCACCTGATTGCCTAAAAGACAATTGTTATTTTCAACGAAATGTAAAAGTTTCTTCTGTGGTGATTGAAGTGAGTAGGTACAAGTCTACAAGTTTTTGTTGCTACAAGTCTTTTTGTTTATAAGAGACTTGTCACTGGTCAGTTATGTATGGATTTGTGTGTCAGCTTATTTCTCCCCTGGCAAAGCTGGGAGAAGGAAGCACAGAACCAAACTCCTAAAACTCTTAGAATCATGTTGCATTGAGGGCATTGCAATTTGCATGCAAGAGACATCAAGTGTAAACCTGCATGAAAACACAGGCTAAAAACCATCCTCTCACCATCTGAAGAGAAAAAAGAATATCTTGAGTTTTCAGCCAAGACTTGTGTAAAAGAGCCCAAGTAGCTTACAGTTTACAAAAAAAGATATTTGATGAATTCAGTGTAGACATGAGTTCTGCTGATCTTTGCTTATTGCTGCTTCAAGGAATGTGTTTTCAGGTTTGTTTTTTTTTTCTGAGAAGCACTGGGAAATAGAGGCATTCTCTTTCCATCAGTACTAGAACAGGAGATCAGCTGAACCCTACAGTCAGTTCTACAACAGTTCTGCCTCTCTTGCAAAGGCGGACCTATGTGTTATTTTACTCTGCAGTTAGAAAATAACAGCTTACAAGCAGTTACAAGCTTTAGAAATCAGACACAAATTTCTCTTGCCTCCATCTCGCACTACTTCATACTCCTTGAAATTCACTCCTTCCCTCTCCACCTCAGAGCAAACAAAAAAAGTGAGTATCTTCAAAAAGCTTAAAGGCTTCATAAAGATAAGTTTATGTCTGTGTTTTCCTGTGTTTGTTGTTCCTCACTGTGTTGTCTCTCTTTAGATTAACAGCCTTACTGACTAAAATAAAAAATTAAATAGTAAACCTTTTCCAACAGGGACTGAATTTGCTCTGTATTTCTTGAATGCTCTAAGCAGACTTAGGGATGTCACTGCACGTTGCCATATTCCACATGTGACACTTCCTTATCTGAGCAGGAGATTTGCAAAGATAATCTAAAGCATTGTTGTGAATAATGAAGTGATCTGTAATTATCCAAGTGGAGCAGCAGCAGGCATATTTGTCAGGGGTCTGGGGTGGTTTAGTGTGATAGTGATTCACTTAGGGCATCATATAAGGTCTTACTCTTCCCAGAGTTCGCTTCCCTGAGATAGAGCCGAGCTATCAAAAATACTGAGTACGTGGAAATTCCCCTCATAACACTCCTGCATAGATACTACAGAAAGCTCAGGAGGACAGAGTCCATCCTCTCCTCAGCCTACTCCTGTATTTCCACAGCATTTTCCTTCTCCCAGGCTTCACCAGATACACGTAAACCCTGTTCCTGAAAAAATTCTCTGCTGAAGCAGCGAGCTGCTGATTGGCTCAGGTGTATGTTCTTCCATTCGGGATACCCATCTTGTCCAGCCCTTGATGCAGCTCTGAAAAAGTGAAGCTTCTGGGTGCTGAGTAGTTTGAACCCGAGAAGGAGCTTAACTTTTGTGACCAGACACTCAGAGCAGGTACTGTGATGGTGGCCCTGCATTTGGCCAATTCTGCTTTAAATTGTGTGTTTCTCTGATGGTTCTGCCTCTCCCTGATGCACCTGTGAGATCTGTCGGGTCAGAGTTTGTACCATTCCTTAAACCTTCCTTGTAGGAAATGCTGAGGTGTTTCCAAGAGCAGCAAGGGAAGAGCTGTCATGTCTTTGTTCACGGTTCTGTAATGCTTATGACAGATGTATTATGGTAGGTAGTCACGTAATTTGTGGGAAAAATATCTGCACAGGAAGTAGCAGCATTGCTGATTCTGTTTGTTACACACACCACCTCCCCCTTACAAAGTTCTGCAATTTCAGGTAGCAAGGTGTGCGTTTTTTGTGTAGTTTATATCTTGTTCTCTTTTTTTGTTGTTTTACACCCTCTGTTTTACTGATAGTTTAAATGTAGTTTTGTTCCAGCTTGTACATGCACTTTTATATACGGACAGGCACCTAGATAAAATAAGCTGTGTATCTGTAAATTATTAATAGTGGTAAACGCTGAGAAGGACAGAGGTTCGTTTGCCTGTACAATAAAGTGTGGTAGTTTCTGAATGATTTTACTTAAAAAACGTATAAGAAACAGATTTGCAGACCTAATTAAAAAAGAAAAAATCAAAAAACCCACACTAAATTGGCTGAAACTGCCCTACTATGCTAAGGCTAGTTGAAGGCAGGCTCAAAGGTAACCACATGAATGCTAACCAATAGAAGTTTCATCCCTCAACAAAGAGGAAAAGGTGGAACCTATTCAGGTAAAATTGTGGGCACTGAGACCATGCCTCAGGACAGACTGAAATAGTTTCATGCTGAGAGCAGTGGTCTACAAAATGCAGTGCAGGAAGAAAATATTTTTGTACACTTAATTTTTAAATATTGCTTATAGTTTATTGCTGATTATTTAATCCTTTTTAAATTTATATTTTTGTATATGTTTTATAATGTACATTATATATTGGTACTCTAGTACGTGTGTATAATTCTAAAAAAATATTTGCATTCAATAGGGGTGCCTGCTCAAAAAGTTTTTACTGAAAAGATGCATGATAAAAAGGTTTGGAGACCACTGACATAAAGTATAATTATAGTGCCCCAATGTTGTTCATGTTATCTGGGAGAAGCACATTTAGAAGGTTTTGTCTCTGTGAAAATTATACTACTGTGTCCTGTGCCACAAAAAAATTAAAGAAAAATAAATAAGGCAGAAATAAAACCAGGCAATCTGTATAAAGAGGTCTGAGGGGATTTGAAGGGATTTTCTGTTCACTCAGGCTGTGCAAAATGCTCATAGATGGTGCCTAAAACTAAACCTGAAAAACTTTTTATTTTATTTAAAAGGAAAAGTTTTAATTACTGCAAAGAGAATATTTGTTGGGGGAGGTGATATCTTGTAAATTAACCAGTAATTTTGGAAAAAACAGGCAGACTTTTGAACACCTGTCTCAGGTCTGAATCAATAATTCCTGAAGTGAATGTGATACATGAAGAAGGTTTTTTTCTTTTTTCGTCCTGTATCAGCTTCATTTAATACAGATGGTGCCACCTCCTACAAATGTTTACTTATTTCCTTAGATTGTGAGAACTAAAATTACACAATTTTTGTACTAAACGATCTAAATTTTTTGCAGCATACTGGGGTTTTGGTTTTGTTTGTTTTGTTTGCAGCACTCTGATGTTAAATTCTCCATCAGCGCCGGAGAACTTAGTAATGCTCGTGATCCAGGTCTGCTATCAAAGAAACTTCACTTTTGCAAAAAGCAGGAGCAGCATTTAAGCTGTAGCCCTCAGGATTATTCCCTTTGCATTATTCCCTTTGTGCTTTCCTGTGCACAGTAAAGCAAACTCTTACTTTTAAAACCTTCCCAACTCATCCTGTTCTGTAACTAAACTGATCAGCCAGTGGTTCTGCTGAGGCACATTGAGGAGGTGTGAAAAGAAGAGAAAAAAGAGTTGTTGGCAAGGAATGACCCCATGCATTCATCTGTAAGTTTTTATTGGGTTAGTCTTACTATAAGGAAGGGTATTTTTCCAGCAAAAAAAAAAAAAAAATCCAGGTGAAATCTGTAGAGAGTATTTGATTTTAAGTAAATAAAATGAAAGCACATCTCTTCCCTCTGGATGCTTTTGAGCAGCTGCACACTTCATATTGATCAGGGCAGATTATGAAAAAGAAGAGGCCACTGTAGCCTAATTTAATAATGGAAGTAGCAATGGCTGCAAAATTTTTCAGAATTTATTTTCATTTTTACAAAATTAGATCTTTTAGGAGAAAACTGTAGACGTGCCAGCGTTAGATAATTCACTGCATTTTACAGTAAATGGTTCCAATTCTGCTTTTACCATGGCTTAGAATACACAGGGGGTTTGTTGACTTTTTTCCTTTTAATGTTCTCTGGTTTCAACCTTTGACAGCTTTTCCAGGTATACAGAAAGAAGTTACTGATTTTTTTTGTTCCCTATTGCTACTACATGTATTTTATAGTCTTGCAAGTCCTTAGTTCAATAAATTAACTCCTTAAATAAACTCCTATAAATAAAATTGACTCACCTTCTGTGTTATATTTCATTGAGAGAGGTTTTCTAATTGCTCAGTGATTTTCATATCCCTTTTCAGGTTTATCTCTACTTTGTCAACATATCAAAACTAGACATGCTATTTCAGAGCCAGCAGCAATTCTAGATGTGATACAACTTCTTTCCTTGTGATTTCTCAGTTTACACCTCCGTGGCTACTGGAAAGTTGGGGGCTTTTTTGGGGCCATGTCTTGGCAGCTGGTACTTCACCAACATTTTTCCTTTTTCATTTTGTGTTTCCCAGGATGCAGTCTTATGTCAGGTAAGTGTAGCTTCCAGTCTTTGCTTTTAAATTAATGAGCTCATCGATGACCTTATTGAAATGCATGTTTGCTTGCCCCAGCTGTGACTGTGATCAGGTCACCCTGTCCCAGTGCCCTCTCCATGTCGTTATTTACCCTTCCCTCATGTCATCTGTGAGGTTTATCAGCAATACTCTGCATTCTTCCAGGCCATCGATAAAGAAGTCAAGTATTTTAGAGTCCAGGATAAATCCCAGACAGACTCCAAAATACGTCATTCTACACAGTTATATTATGAAGTGTTGCTGAGACAGCTCCATGTTCCAGAAAGGTGGGGTATATAGACAGAAATTTATTTCATTAAATACAATTTCTAATATTTTTTTTTTTATTAAAAAATTAATGTTGCACCAAATCTGAGAAGTTTCTTCTATGACTGCTTTTCACCTTTACATCCTACTTTCTTACCTTGCTGCAAAAATGCTTCCTGGCTGTTCTGGTGGAGGAGTTGGTCAGGATAATTCCCCAGAAGTCCTCAGAGGCATGAAAGCCTCGGATGCTTCTGGGGTTTTTTCTGAGTATTTGTTTGCTTGTTTGGAGGTTTGTAAAACCAAGACTGGGTGGACTGGTCTCTCAAACGGGGGAATTGTTAACCACTTTTAAGAGTCCTCTTGTCATTTCCGTGGTTTCATGTACCAGGGATGGAAGGAAATGTCCAGTTTGGGGCATGGAGCCAGTGTTACCAATTTTTTTGCAATTTTTACCGATTTTCTTTTCCCCCCTCCATGTTTTCCCAAGTCATTCGCCCAGGCTATCACGCCACCATTTTTCACAAGCGATCAGGAGAAATAGAAAAAACTACAAAGGAGGTTGTAGCCAGGTGGGGATCAGCCTCTTCACCCAGGTAACCAGCGACAGGACGAGAGGACACAGTCCCAAGCTGTGCCGGGGAGGTTCAGGCTGGACACGAGGAGGAATCCCCCCGCAGGAAGGGCGATGAGCCATTGGAAAGGGCTGCCCAGTGCGTGCTGGGGCCGGCGCGCGGCGCCTCCGGAAGGGGGCGGCAGAACTACATCGCCCAGCGTGCCCCGCGCGGCCGGGCGCGGCGGGCGGA